>JAODAL010029564.1:0-51414 GCA_025379985.1 Phyllomedusa bahiana | reverse complement strand
TTTATCACTGCCCGGCAATGAGGAACGGAGCACATGAAGCTGATCAGCCGCTGCGTGTTAGCATCGCGCCCTGTTGTCCATGTGTCGGATGTGATCAAAGAATTGCATGTCATTTCTTTGATGACATCTGAAAGACGGACCCGACAGGCGTGGTGCAAACACGCAGCGGCGATCACTCATGTGAACGCCGCTGCGTGTTCCTCATTGCTGGCAGTGATAAACTCACTGCTAATTGTTAGATGCATCTCTGGGTCCGTTCATACGCATCAGAAAAGCAGATCTACACGGAGGCAAAACGCCGTGTGAACATACCCTTAGGTGGTGTCCATCTCACCCACGTCCATGACAGCTCCATCCTCTCCAACACAGAGCAGAGCTGAGGGCAGGAGCAGGATGGTCATGAATGAGGCAGTCATGGATTTGAGCATAATATTATTATCACATTTCTTTGCTATTTGTTTGCTAAGACAAAGCTATATGGTGAGGAAGAAACTCTTAGGATGTCATTTCTACTTTTTCTTTCCCAAGAACCTTCTTATGGCTTTAGCTAAGTAACCTACATAAAAACTACATGTACGAAACTGACCTTATAAATACCTTTTTGTGGTAGTTGGAACCAGTATGGGTGAAAGACAAGCATAGAAAAGAGGAGCCCTGCAAAAAGTATGATATGATGTCATGTCAGACCGTGACATCATGTCCACGCCTTATGAAGCATCCACAAGTAATCATTGGCAGCAGCTGCAAAAGGAGAATGTTTAAGAGAGTGAGAAAGTCCATCACAACAGAAACCGATTTACGAGAGTCGAGTGAGGGCGAAGGGCAGGGCGCGCCCCAATGAGGTGTGGGAGTGGTGTGAGGAGCAAGGCGGGGGGAATGTGGTGTATACAGGGGTGGGGGGTGGGGGATTTTGGGGGGAATAAACAAGGGTGCCAGTGTCGCGAGGGGAGCGCCGGAATGTGACTTCCCGCAATATGGACGATGCATACTCCCGCTGGCTATCTGCTGCGGGGCTTGTGGAGCGAAGCCACGCGCGGATCGCGAGAGCGATGGAACCATGGTAAATTACCGGCAGGCATTTCATTCCCATCACCCCTGGCCGGAGGAGCTCCGGCCCGGGTGAAAAAACGCATAGCCTAGTCATGGCCGCAATAATGAATCGCAGGCAGGAGGAGTGATGATCTCCCTCTGCCTACAATCGGCGAGGCAAGTGGCAGAGATGCCCGCTCCCTGTCTCAACCGGACTCCCCGGATGCCTTTCTGAAAAGCATCCGTGTTAGTCTGGTACGCAGCTAAACGCTGTTGCACAGATCGCCGTCTTTCAAACAGCAGCCAAATTCTAACGCTATCTTGCGTGTTTGACCAAATTCCTCACGTGGTGGAAAACTACACGAAAAAAGTGGAAAAAGCGTAAAAAAAAAAAGTAATAAACACAAACACACAAAAATAAAATTAAAAAACACGTAACCGCACTTTTCCCCTTTACAAACTCCCAATCACGCGGCCAAAAAAAGATCAAAATAAAATTAAAGTACCCACTATTTGGGTATTGCTGTGTGCGTAACCGACCCACGCCCTATAAAACTGTCCGAGTTAATTAACCATACAGTGAACGCCGTAAAAACAAAAACAAAACACGAGGTCACTAGAATTGCGATTTTAGTACAACCTGCAGACATAAATAAAGTGGAATAACAAAGCGTGAGACACAAACTACATATCAACTTGCCCAACGAATAACCCATACCAACGTCAGTTCAACCACCCCAAAACGCATAGTACCTTCCCCGATCCAGTATAAACGGAAACAAAACTACAGCTCTAATAAGGCACACCGCCGTCCCGCGCAGCCTCGCCTCTTAAGCCACCCCTACCAAACCCCAAATAAATACGGATTAAGTAAAAAAATCCAGATCAACCCCCGTAATCTAAAACCACCCTGTATCTACCACGCACACCTCACTCCACCCCAACGGGCCCATGGCCTAGCCCCCCACCCGGAGCGGCGGACGCCCGCGCCTCTGTCGCAACAAACACACATCACGACCCCAAAAAAAACCCAAACTGCCGCCCAACAACCCTCTCCCCTCCCCCCCCCCCCCCCTACTAAAAACACAAGATAGACCCCACAAACATCCTACTCATACAACATCTACTCCCACCCAAAAAAAACCAAAAAAACCTTACCAGCTCCTCTCCGATGACCTTCCAAAAAAAAAAAAAAAAAAAATGTCGAGCTGCCCTGGCCGAAAATACCCAAGTTCCACCCTAAGGAATGCCTAACCACATCTAAAAATCATAACGCCAAAAACAAATGTACACCCATGAAGATACAAAAGTCATCATCAGTACCCCCCCACATCCAACAAAATACCTATCCAGCTTATTAAAATACAAAATACAAACACCAACCACCCTATCTAACCCTTTATACTCTTAACCAACCCTAATCCACTCAAACACTTTTATTTACTAACCTTCTCCCCCCTTCCAACCCCCCACATGTACACATAACCAACAAAAAGTTCACAAAAAAATTTTATCAAGATCGAAATGTACCCTGTGTCCCCTATTCTTGAGACCCTAGGAAAACCAAGAACAAAACAATATAAATGTATAAAACAACACCATACCACCCCAAACAAAAAACACCAAAAAACCCCCACAAAAAAACAAAAACTACTAAAACCACTTCCCTTCAACTAGCTGAACCGTCACCCCTCCCCCTCATCCTTCACAATACCCCTCCGCCACGAACCAATCAGAAAGCACCTCTTCTCACATATCCCAGCGCTAAACCCCATCCTGCGTCCGCCTCCAGACTAGCCGCCCAGCAACCCCCCCTGGGCCAGCATATACCCTAGAAAAGCACCGTGGAGACCGGAATGCTCGAGACGTCGAGCCGGCCTCTCTTGGCCACAAGCCCCTCCACCGGCCGTAGAATGTCGTCCTCGGGCCGCACCCCAGACCACCGAGCCAGCGAGCAAAATCATTAACTGCGCCTACAGACCGGCAGCAGTCGATTTAAACTCGCTCCTATAACCCCCATATCACGTGGGAGTCGCCGCCGGGGTCGGTTGGCCAGGCGGCTCCCCTCCGGCCCGGGGTGAAGGGGCATGAAGCCTGCTATAAAATTACCCCAGCTGGTTCCCAGTCCGCGCTCGAGGCTTTGCGTGTTTGCGAAGCGGCCCCCAATCCCGCGCGATCGCCAGTGCGTATATGCCATACGTCCCAGGTTAGCGGGAAGACACATCCCGCTAGGTCGCGTCAGCATACGCCCACATAAGGGCCGCGGGGTAACCTCCCCCCAATCACCCTTACACGTCAATCACCCACTTGCGCCAGGGGCTCTGCCTACCCAGAGTCCAGTGGGCCGCGGGCCCCCCCCCACAGCAATTTTAGCCGCTCAGCCTTCCCCCAGCAATCCAAGTGTGCAAGCATCACAGGGAGACCAAGTCACGACTGACAATCACCTCCTCACATACCAAAATAAGCCGGGCTACCCTCTTTTCCCTATGCTTGTCATGTCGCACCCCATACTGTGTTCCAACCCCACACCCCCGACAAACACTCGGTAACCGTTATCCTGACCCAGACGTATTTAATGACTTTAACATAAGCTAAAGCCAACAGACGGATCAAGGGTACGCGTCCCCCCGACGCCACATGCCCACCACGCTCGTAAAACAAACCAAACCCCCACACGCATTTGACATACCTCCACCCCCCACGCACCTGCCAATAGCACCGACCACATCATCACCCTCACCCAAGCCAGCCTCAATCGCCAGCCCAAAGCCTGCTCCTAGCCCTCATACACAGCTCTGTGAAGGCGCGGCAATGGCGCAGACCAGGCTAAGAGAGCGCTGGCCACCCCCCACAGGGTCTGAACCCGCCGAAAGTAACATTGGCCCGAATAGCCTTCCGTGTGAACATCATGCTTTTCCTGATAGCGTCTTGAAAACGGACCCAGAGATGGCATCTAACCATAGCCGTGAGATTTAAACCACTAAGCCCCAATGCGGCCCCCGTCCCACGGCGGCGTACACATGAATAGATCGCCGCTGCGATATGCAATCGCGGCACACCGGGGGTCCGTCTATTCCGCATTAAGTCCAACAACCGCCCATCCCAAGCAAGAACAAAGCACTCCCACCCGCCCCCCCAGGGCCCCCACAGCGCGCTTCGCCGCACCTTCCGAGCGGCGCTACACTCATGTGCACGTTCCTCCATAGCCGGTGGCAGTGGAATAAACTCTTGCAAATTGTTAGATGCGTCTCCTGGGACCGTTCTGATTGGACTCAGAGAGACGACAACTGAAAAGCCGACGGCAGAAGGACAAGGACCACAAGACTCAATTTGAACATGTAGAGTTACCCCTAATGAGTACCTTGTCGACCTTCGGAATTGCAGAGTCCACTTATCTGATATCCTAACGACTCGCACAAACAAACCACTCCCCTACTCGTCCTCCCTCCCTCCCACCACCACCCTTCCCCCCTTCCGTCTACCGCTTCCAGGCCTACCACCCCCGCTAGTCCCCGAATCCTCTCCCAGCCCTGGATGCCCCCGTCTACTACCTAACACATGGTAGCTAATGATCATAGATCAGGATTTAGCAAATCTAAAAATTCATTTTGCCTTACATGTATGAGAGCCAACTTGTATAGGACAAAGATATAATCTCGAACCGGACCTCGCCACAACCAAAGCCCAAAACCCGGAAACACAACTAACCACTCAGAAGATACCACCCCCCTAATAAAACAAAAGAAGTGTGGTCCGGAGCCCCACCCCTATCTCCCAATTGGGGCCCGCACCAGCTGACTACCGCATCACCGCCGCCTCACCAGATTTGCTACCCCCCGGTCCCCCGCCCCCCCCAGCGGCTCCATACGCAGAACACCCCCGCCCCACCCACTGCCCCACACCAAAAGGCCCCCTCCACACATAACAACAAGCAACGCGCTCACCACCAGGAATCATTCTTCCAGATACCCCCAATACCCTTTGCGCCGGCCACACGTCCCCACCCGATCCTGCCCCCGTTTCCGCGGCTGCCCAATAACCAGAAACCTCCATATTGGGCCCCCAAGAACCAAGATCCCACCCGACAGAACGTCCCATCCCGTGTCCCACCCGCCGCCTCTCGCCGGTGATCCCAAAACTCATAACCGATATGATCCAGATGTTCCCCCATAACCCAGTATCCCACCCTACAATAACGCAGCATCCCATCCACTCCCACCCGTGCGAGCCCTAGTCCCCCGCGCATCCGTCCTCAAACCTCCCCCTCAAACCCTCATTAACCTGCCCCATCATCAGGCCCCATAAAACCAATTCCCAACACACAATAACCGCCCATCCGCTGGCCCTACACCCCTCCTCTCTCTCGACCCCAAAACCACGACGATATAACGCTGTTCCATATTTCCCCCGAAAAACCCCATATCCCACCCTACACCTACCAATAACCCCCCAGGTCCCTGCTGCACGCCCTTTTCGCGTTTTGTCTCTGTCTCGACCGCCCAAAACCCAGAACCGCTCCATGAGCCTCCCATAAAACACATATCCCTCCGGTCCCAAATAACTCCCCCATCCCTCCCACCCCCCCTTCTCTCCACCCTCCCAAAACCATAACCGCTGCTCCGGCATATCCCCATAAAACACTACGCCTCCCTTATCCCACCCATGACTCAATACCCCCCCATCCCGCCCACCCTCCCTTCGCGCCTCCTTCCTCAAAATCTAACCTGTAACGGGGCTCCAGATTCCCCAGAAAAACGCCCACCTCCCACCCTCGACTTATGACCCCCAGCCAGGCCCCACACCCCCCCGTCTCTCCGCCCAAAACCATAACCTTGCCAGGTATTCTCTCCATAAAACGGCCGGCCGACGCCCCAACCTTCCCACCAACCACAATAACTCCACCATCCCTCCCCCCCTACCCTCCTTATCGGTGCTCTTCTCTCCCGTCTTCCCAAAACCCCTATAACCCGAGCCATAGTTCCCCACAAAACCCCATCCTCATCAATCAACCATCTTTCCCCCCCTACAATAAACCCTCCATCCATCAACCCCCCCTCCCCGACTTCTCTCCCTGTCCCAAAACCCAGAACCCGGTTATCCAATATTCCCCCATAAAACCATATCCGCACCCTCACAAAGTACCCCCATCCCTCCCCACCAGCCCGGTCGCTCCTCCAAAACCTCAGAACCGACAGAGGCCACAGTAAACCTATGCGCCCAACCCGAACAATGAACACGCGCCAAGCACGCCGCCCCCCGCGTCTCGCCTGCGGCCCATTAAACCAGAACCGCCCAGATGCCCCATGTAAAAGCCAATATGCTCCCCACCCTACAATAACCCCCAGGCCCTCCCCCCCCCCCCCCTGCTCTCCCTCCCAAAACCATACCGGAGCTCCATAATGCCCCATAAAACGCCCCACTCACACCCACGCCCGAGCGACAATTACCCACCAGCCCGCAACACACCCGCCCGTGGCGTCGCCGCCGTGCCAAATAACCGCAAGAACAGGGGCCAGAGGCCCCAATATAAACCCACTGCCCACCCCAAAACAAGACCCACCCAACTCCCCCCACTTCCCCGTTCTGCTCCCGTCCAAAACCTCAGAACCTAGCCAGTGTGTCCCCATTAAACCATGCTCCAACCCTTACAAGTGAACCCCCAGTGTCCGCCCACCCCCATGACAGCGTCGCCCAAAACCCCCAGCACCGCCAGAGTACACCACAAAACCAGAGCCCTCCCTACAAAGGCAATCCCATGCCACCCACCAACCCGGCGCTATCTCCGGGTGCACATAACCCAGAATCCTCCATAGTCCCCCATAAAACCTACCAACCATCCCCACAACGACTGTGGTCTCACCCCACCCACCCTATCGCTCTCCTACCAGAAAGTGTGTATAAACTCCATATGACCCCAGAAAACCCCCCAAGCACACCCTCACATACACCCCGCACCCAGCCCTACCGGTTTGCCACATAAAACCAGATGGCACACCCCACCCCCTATCTAAGCGTGAAAGGCGGATACTAGCCTCTATTGGCCTACTGCATACACGCACTGAATGTCCTGCAATATGCCGGGGTGTTTTAGAAGAATGTGCTGGCCATCAAAGTACTTCTAATAATCCTGACTGCCAGCTCCCATTGCCTATTCACTTTACTTTTCTCCGCGTATAATTTTGCGCCATGGATAATGTCGGGTATCTTCAAACTCACCTTGACAGCTATGAATATATCAGTAAAGCGCGGGGTGTACCTCAAAGCAGTAAAGCAAATGCAATCGATGTGCCAAAACCACGCACTTACCATCCGTATGAACATACCCATCCAGGTCAAGGCCGGTCAGCCAGTCCCCAACCAACGTATTGGTAATAGTAGCAGAGGCCCATCACTGAAATGTTTACATGAAGCATCTCCTATTAGGCTGGGTTTCACAAGTGCATTACTAGCATGATGTCCTTATTGAATGCATATGAGTTCTTGTAATTGACTTTTGACTTAAAATTTTAGGGTTCATTAAACCTGTGACGCATATTTGTTGCTATGCTTTTGATGCCTAAGACCCCACAAGCCACACCTTCCAGACCCGCTAAGGAAAGGAAAAAGCAATCAGGGCATAGAGATCATAAGCAGACAACCAGCACAACGTAGAAACTCACTGAAGCACCTCGGCGCTCCCGTCCCAGCTCCTTATAACCAGCACTTGCAGAGCCCGCCCCCCCGAGACCAGGACACCCACACTTGGAAACACCAGATCAGAAGGCTTTTCACTGCAAACAATGGACGAAAGAGGAGCGTCCTCTATATCTTGTCTCTATATATAATAATGCAGGAAATGTCCAAAGAGAATAACCACAGCCATTCCCCAATGAGACAAAGCATCAACAACTAAGCATAGAGGTATTTTTTCATAGTGATAAGATGGTGATCATTCAAGATTCATCCTCATTTCTTAACCATCATGATGGAATGCCCCATCAGATTATAAAAAGTTATTTCTGACCTTATGGGGGCCGCGGCCCTACTGGAACAGTCAACACCACAACCCCCACCACCCAAAAACCCCAACCATATCACACCCCCCCCCCCCCCACAAACCACTGCGCCCACCACAGCAATAAGGATCTGAGCCCGCAACAACTCAGAAACTAATAATATCCCCTACTATATAAACCTCCAAGATGCGCAAAGCCATTGCTGTGGCAAAAACAAATATTAATAACGACAGCCACTATATATAAAATATACCCATTACCGAACAACACACTTAACACACAACAGACCCCACACCCCCCCAGGCCCCCCCCCCCCCACCCCACGCCCCCGCCCCCTAGCGCCCCCCACCTGACTCGGCCCATCCCCGCACCCCGACACTCGAACCACTCGAGCAGGTCCACACTACGTGACGTAACCACACCATGCGCCAGACCTTCCTAGGGTACCACACGGCCCTACACGGTGCCCATGTACCAGAATGCGAATGATCACCATCCTCACAGGGTATAGTGTCAAATCCCGCAGATTCAGATAGTTCTGTTTCAGCCAGACACCAAAACCCATGCTATAAAGAAGGTTGGTAGTAAAGGTGGGCACTGTTTCTCAGTTTGAAGAACAATGTCTGGTGGAATGGAGATTTAGATTTTAAAGGGGTTTCTGTGGCCATTTTCGCAATCTTTGTGAGTGTCAACTATACCGTCACAACCAGCCATGCCTCAAATGCAAAGGGAGATGGTGGTGCTTATATGTAATGTAACCCACCGTCTATAGGGATGGTACCAAATACACACTTGTTCGGTATTAATTTGGAACTCCAATAACAAAGAACCGCGAGAGCCACATGTGACCAGCACAGTCAACACCACCACAATATATCCCATAGCCGAGCACGTAAGAGGAAAGAGTTTTAGGCCTCGCCGAGGTATATAGCCAGTAATACAGAGCACCCCGTTATGAAGGAAATCTTATCAATTTGGCAACCAACAAATGCACAAAAACCTCCTCTTATCAGAAGGACAAAAACTATCCCTGTATCACAGGAAGTTGTCAGTTATCACACTTATACACGACGCACAACTCCTGCGGGTAACAAATAAAAGGCTCATATCTATAGTTATTTATGCAATTCAATACTCACCCGGCAGAGACAGTAGAACACTAAACCGTTAACACACCCACAGACAACCCCACCCCAACCCGCCAGTCAGCCACGCCCCACAGACACCCCCCCGACCCCGCCCCGCCGCTCCCACAATAGGCCCGACCCCATCCCAGTACCCCCCCCCCCACACCTCACCTCCCCCCCCCTCCCACCAGCACTAACCACTCCCCATAGCTGTCACCCGCCCCCCCCGCTCTGAACCTTACGCAGCAGAACCTTCAATCAACCAGGACGACACCCCTCAGACAATAACCCCCCCACGACAAAACCCCTGCCCCCACGCGACCCCCCCTAGCCACCCTACCATCGGTAAATCCAGAAACCCGAATCTGCTGAAAGGAGAGATTGGATCCCGGCGCGCAGCTTCTCAAACTTGGCCGGAAAATTTGGACAAGGACTGAGACTATTCCATTATATATTTTACCTATAGGCAACAGGGTTCTTTTTATACAAATAACTATGAAAGGCTGGTCATATGTGATTCACACTATCAACACCCCCCCCGCCACCAAGAACAACTCAGCCCATCGGAAATTCTCCAGGGCCCCATATCCCTGTGGCCAATAATGAGTGGCCCTCGACCCATTCTAAAAGCACCGTACCCCCGCCCCGCACTCCCTCATCTTGCCACCCCACGGCAACATACCCCGCCCAATCATAAAACACATGCCACATACAGGGACCATGCAACACGACCCTTTCACCTAGCCCCTGAAAAGTTTCCGTACCCAGCATCATCGCCCCCCCCCTACCCTATCTCATGTGCAAACGCCACACCCCCGGCACATCAGACACCCACCCTGCCCCCCCATTGCCCCCCCTCCAACTGAGAAAACTTGCCCCGCACAGTGCTTACACACCCGAAGACAGTAACCTAACACATCACACCCCCCACAACCCCACACACCACACAACCACTCCCACCCACCCAGTCAACACTACCACCACACACAGACCACCCACTCCCCACCCCCCAACCACAAAACCCCAAACCCCCACATAACCCGATATTATACGCCCTAGACCCCAATACATCCACCAAGACCCCTCACCCCACCACTCCCCCCCCCCGACCCCCCCACCCCCCGGCACCTGCCCCAAAACCCTGCCAATACGACCACCAACATAAACCCCATATGGACCACAATTACTAATCATGTACCCTACGCGCGGTCAACTCAGCAGCCCCCACACGCAAGTAATCAGTACTCCCACCGGCCCACTAATAAACACACCCCAACCAACGCAATACGTCATAGTCCTTCGAGCCAGTGGGGTCCACTTCACCCCACGCCTGTGGCATCATCCCATAATATGCGCACCACCCCTAAAACCCACCAAGCCCCACAACCAGACCCCCCAGATCCCTTCCCTTGTATTATAGAAGGATGTCCGGCACATCTCAGACTTCAGACCCCACATCCCCCGATCACACCCACCCCCCACCCACCATTGTTCACTCGTCCCACACCCACCCCACGCAAACCATGCGACCCCTACCCCCGACCCTCCCCCGCCCCTGATCGCCCCCGTCCTCAACATCCAAACTCGCCCAAGCACCTCAGAACGAAGGCTGCAAGCCGCCCGGCCCGCGTGGACCGTCTCCTCCTAAACGCAGGACAATACCCCCCGACCCCAGGAGGTAAATGGACCATAAAAACGCAGACCCTCCCACGCGCCTGCATACTTCCCAGAATTGTATTAGCTCCCCCACCGCCCACCCACATAACTCAGGGCGCAAAAAAAATGTGCACGAAACCGAACGTTACCACACTTCGGCAACTAAATTGTAAAACTCACCCACCTCCCCGATCAGACTAGTTGTTTGTGCCCCGCTACCCATGTCCGACCCTACATCCAGCAGAATAAAAGCTAAGATTAAATCTATACATTGGCTAAAACTCTGCTGTGGTTGTATTCCATTCTAGTATCATAATATACATCTTTTTTTGGTCTATTCCGCCCGACATTGTCATCGTGCTCATTACAGTTATATCTCCCCACATCTATTCACAACTTTTACTATCCTGTTTTCCTTTCTTAAGTTTGTTGTATGTAACCTTAGTTTTAGTACCACTCCTCAAACAGGATGGGTTAGTGGATAGTACATGACCTAAATACTCGGGCCAAAGGGGTTAATTGACGGGACCTTCTCAAAATTCGTCGTGTCAAAACAACCAGCAGTCGCCGGGGTGTGGCTCCGACCTAACTGGTGCAGTTTAACAGTCACGAATCAATGAATCACCAAAATATGTACACCCCAGCGGCAAATAGGAGTATCACACACTTCACTCTGCCACCTAACTATGCCTAAAAAGCTTATCTGTCGTCTATATCCTACTGTGCGCGTGGTGTCCCGATCACCCCAATTCATGCTGTAGACCAATACGGTGTTCACGGGACATACAGCTGATATCATTAAAGCCAATCTCCGCCAACTGACCACTTGCTCTATCCTGCCAAGAACCGCTTCACAACCACCATTCACACTGATACTCGTAAACACGTAAGCCAACATCCACGAACAGACCCGGTGATAACCCCTCCACACACCCAACAAACGGCAGTCACCAAGGACAGATAGCTTCTAAGGACCCATCCATAAGGGCCCACTGGCCCATCTACCCGTCTTGTGGCCCAGTTCACATTCTGCCATACATTTACTATGGGAAGAATAAAGCAACTCCGTGACCTGCTTCTAGTACATGTCCATACAATTCCCCAGATGCACGGCCCCGCCCCACCCTCACGACATCACATGCATGCCACAAAAAGTGCCTCCCAGGACCATTCGGTGTAGTTGCCCCCCCCACACCCCCAAAGCAGCCCACCCTCTACTCACGCGTCAACCCATTAGGGCGAAGGTAGCGGTGCCCCACTCAAGGGGAACCAGCTTATATTGGTTTCTGAAAGAACATATAACTGGAGAGTGGTCCCCGTCTGTTCTTAAATTTCTCTCTGCAATCGTATCTTTTTGGGCCGCTCAAGACATTGGTCAGTTTAAGGGTCTTGACTTCGGCCACCAAAATGGAAAACATCAAGATCGGGAGACCACAAAAAAACAAGGCCTATCCCACATGCAGAGGTCCCACAAAAATGAAACAGTCAATGAAAAAAAAATCCAAGCGCGTAGGAGCACCCCCATGAATACCCCACCAAGGCGAAGTACTTCTCCGATGTTAAAGGAGCCGCACTGCACCGGAAACGCACTGACCCGCTGAGAGCGAGGGTATTAGTGGCGTTCACAATGACCTGAGGTTTAGTCGTGCTTTTTAACGTTTAAAATCATAACCACAGCCTCATAACCCAATTGGCAAACACCGCATACCGACGAGAATAGCATGCATATTCTCATATCTGTGTGAGAGGTATATCAGCACAACCAAGCAAGATATACTCGCTGAGACAACATCCCTTCCAGCCATGGCGCCGACCAGAGTCCCCAGTGCGGTGGAACCCAGAATCAAGCAGAAACCATAGGAGGTGAAGCAGACACTTATCTGTAGACCGGAGTCTCATGGTCCTCGCCCCTCATCAGTATTCATCACGGGTTAGCCGTGAGTTGGCATCCTTTCTGATAAGACTCTGGTTGTGTAACAATACGCCTAACGGGGCGGGTAGATAACTAACCCCACTTCCCAGGTAAGCCCTGCGAGTCAGTATAGCAAGGAGGTCGGCTGGAAGGTGTAAAGGAGCGGAGTGGTTCAGTGAATCCAATAAAAAAAACCATCAAGTCCGTCCATAGCAGCTATTGTAGATTGGAAAAATCCAAAAGCTATGGCATCAAGGAAGATGTCGAGAAGGAAAAAAAATATATGGGACAAAAATAACAGCTGGAGTCATGAAGGGGGTTTTTAACAGCGCGACGGCCCAGACTGAGGGAGCAGTGGAAAGGGAAGCCAGCTGCCATTAGTCCCAGACAGCGCCAAGGCATCGGGAATTTGGACGGACCAAGAAGTTGATGAAGATGTGCCTGGGAGGATCTCCTCCACAAGCAGCACAGCAGACTCCACTCACAGAGCCTGACCAGGCTGAATACCATGAACAGAAGCTAGCCTCCCTTCCCGACTACCAACAAAGCGCTTACAAGAGGCTGATCCACATGCCCACAACATAGAAACCAACGAAGCGACATAGAATCGGTGATGACAGGGAGGTGTAGGACTAGGGCCAGATGCCGGACACCATATCAGAGGAGGGATCGGGTGGGGTGGGAAGGCGGGGGGGGGGGGGGGGGGGGGGAGGGGGGGGGGGTGGGACTGCATCCCACACCTGCTGGAGGGGCCCACAGAGCCAGACACCACCGATCCAGGGCTTGCACAGCTAGCTGGAGGGGCCACAGAGCCAACACCACCAACCAGGAACCCACAGCTGCTGGAGGGGGCCACCAGACCCACACCCCCACCATCCATGCCCACAAGCTGCTGGAGGGGCCACAGAGCCAACACCACCATCCCGGGGTCCCAAGGCTGCTGAAGGGACCATAGAGTCATTTATATAGAAAAAACATTGCCTTCAATATCCTGCAATATTTTTAGAGCCTAAGATGAAGGGCGTTGCACAAGCCCTGAAACGCGTAAGGCGGGTTTTTTTTCCTTTTTTTTTCCTGTCTTTGGTCCAAAAACATTTTTTATGCTATTAAATTTTTGGCATAAATAAAAAGTTTTGTATTTGTGGAATGCTGGACCTTATTTCTCTTCTTTTTTAATATGCATATATACGTGGGTGGTTCTCCCCACGGTCCGTGGCGCTACCTTCCATTGACGAGTGGTGAGCAGGACACTTTGTTTCTATTATTGAAATTTTATAGAGTGGTAGTGCCTCTTTTTTTTCGGGGTTCATCACTGTATAAGAAATACCCGCCTAGTCATAACCATCCAGGGCCGTCTCTTCCCATTGGGCCAGCGTAAGGCAACTAGTCCCAGGGGGCCCCACAAGATCAAGCGGGCACCCTCCTCGGGCAGCTGCCTACCCTTGCACAATGGAAGAGCCGCATTGGAACACACACAAGGGACTCGCGCGGCAGTCAGAGCAGGGGCCAGGCTATAGCATTTCCTGTGCCCTGCCTGCCGCTTTTACCCACCTCACTGCGACGGCCGGGAAACACCGGGGAGCAAGAGGAGTAGATGCAGGGCGCCATCTGCAGCGAAGCTACTGAGCTCCTGCACACCAGGAGCCCTGCCCCCCTCCCCTCACTCGTCCTCCCGCTCTTGTCCTTCCCGCCCTCCACCTCCTACCGTCTTAACCCGCCCTACCCCCCTCTCTCTTTCCGTTCGTCTTTCCTCCCCTCTGTGGCCCCCTCTCCTCTTGCCCTCCCGTCTGCCCCTCTTCCCGTCCTCCTCCTCCTCTCTACTCGCAGTTGTCCCTGGCCCCTCCCCCTCCTCTCGTTCGTTTCCGCTCCCTCCTCTATCCCCTCTCTCGGTCTCCCCCCTCCCCCTCTGACCCCTCTCTTCTTCTCCCCCTCCCTCTCTTCTGTTGGCGGGCCACTGAAGAGCTGGAAGACTGTGCTGAGGACACAGAGGAGCTGAGCGCCGCCCACTCCCTGTACTCACACACCATCCGGCCGCTTGAAGAATGCCCGGGCCCCTGCTCTCTGGACTTCAGGACCAGTGAGTGATAGAGGGGTGGGGGTGTTAGTGGTTGTGGGGAGGTGTTAGGGGTGGGAGGGAGGTGTTGGGGGTGGTAAAGGAGGTGGGGGGAGGTGTTGGGTGGTTAGGGTGGTTTGGGTGTTGATATGAGGTGATTAGGGGTTGGGGGGAGGTGTTAGTGGGGTGCGTAAGGTGTGGGGGGCAGGTGTTGCGGGATGTTATTATGGGAGGGGGGAAGATGATAGGGTTGGGGGAGCATGTATGGGTGTGTTGGGGAGGAGATGGGGAGGGTGGGATGTGTTGTGGGTATGTATAAACGGTGGTGGTAGGAGTTGTGGGTCGAATAGGGGTGAGGGGGTGGCGAGTGTAAGTGGGGGTGTCGGGTTAGGGGGGAGAGAGAGATAGGGGGTAGATAGGGGAGGGGGGTGAAGTAGTGGGTTGATCGGGGATGGGGGGCGTTTGAAGTGATGGGTGTGGGGGGCGTAGTAAGAGTGTGAGGTTCGGGTATGATGTGAGCGTATAATATGGAGTAACTTGTTATTTGGGTGTGAGAATGTGGGGGATGTTACATTGCTATGTGTGCGGTGTGATATAATAGGTGGTACAACGTGAGTGTTTCTGAGAAGATTGAGAAGCGGGGGTGCAGTGCTATAATGATTTGTTTATAAACTTGGTATGTTTTCGGTTAGTAAGTGTTTCAGAACCATTTCTATTTTTCTGTATAATATAAAATATCTTATCACTTTGATGTTGTCTTAGAATTATTTTATAACTTCTTTTTTCTTATAATTTATTTAATAACTGTTTATTTGGTTCTTATAATTGATACCCATGACATGTATCTTCTAATAGTTATTTTTCTTAGAATATTTTAAAACTTTTCGTCCGAGTTTTTTTTTATGATTTTTTGATGAAACTATTATTCTTCTATAATTTTATCGTGTTCCTTTATAATTTTTTTCTTATCATTTTTTAATACTTTGATTTTCTCTAATAATTGTTTTATAACTTGTTAGTATTTTCTTATATTTTTTATAACTATTATTATGTTTTCTTATTGGATCTTTTACTTTTTCTGTATAACTATTATTTTTATATAACGTTTAGAGTGTTTATAAATTTGTTATTTTTGCTTAGAATCTTTTTAATTTTCTTATAGCTTTATGAACCTGATTATATTTTTTATAACTTTTATATGGTGTCTTAGAACTTTGATTCTTTGCGATAGGATTGTTTCCTAATGGGCTTATATCTTATAAACTGCTATATATTTTTCATGATATTATCACTGCCATTTTTTTATGATAAACTTCTTATTTGTTACGTATACCTCCCACAGAATGCCCATCAACACTCCGCCACTACCCAAAGGACCGCCCACTTGCTGTCCCAGCGAACACTCCGCCACACCATATGTTACGCCCACTAGCAGCCCAGGCCGTATTTCCTAAGCCAATCCCCTATGTAGGCCGTCCATCAGCATTGTCCCTGAGTCGTAACTAAGTCCATATCCATGTTACTTCCATCTGCCTGTCTCGCTGCTAACTAAGCCAATCCATTTACCCAATCTGCTGTCCCTGGCGTACTAAGGCCACATCCATTGGTCCGCCATCTGCTGTGCCCTCCGCGTATCTAAGCAATCACAATGTATGCCTATCTGCTGTACCCTGGGCGTATCTAAGCCAATCTCACATGTAATGGCCATCGTTGCTGTCCCTAGGAATTTAGTAAATGCGTAATTACTAAGCCAATCCATTGTATGCCGATCTGCTGTCCCACATTACTTAATACGTTGTGTGAATCTCTTTAGGTTTTGTGGTGGGGGGCGTTTTCAAGCTCCTAGAGCAGCCTGAGCGGATATATACGGCCCAGGATGGGGTACGTCACTTCAGCCATAAAGAGAGTTTTTTTAATTTTATACTACAAAGACACATGAGGGCTTGTATTTATGTGATGACAAGCTGAATGTATTTAAAGAGGTGCCATGAACGCAACATGTAAATGTGCTGATGAAATCCGACAACACCAGAGGCGTGACATATGTAGAAACACATTACGATGCCCAGAGTTGTTTGCGGTTGTATAGATTATATGGTTTATAATAGCATATAAAAGTTACACACTAGCAGGAGTTCATGTAAAAATGCTGCATAGGAAGTGTTGTGGCCCAGTTTACACGCTACATGCCCTAGAGGGAGGGAGGGTCCCACAATCTGTTAAGACGGCTCTGGCTTATACATCATCTAGTCGAACATAATAAGCAACCTAAGGCAATACAGAGACACTGTACGCTAGTGATAAAGACCTTCATTTATAATAATGCAAAATCTTTGACAACCAAAATTGCTGTATAGTAACAAAATGAGAATATAACACATATAGATACTGTAACTGAGGTAACATCGTCCATGCATTAGAATGGTATAATCCACTCCGTCGGTTGTAGCCCCAGGTACGGGCTGTGTTGTACATCATATACAGAGCTGCTACACAATTAATGACACCACGAGGGTAAATTGAGATGAAGCAGTCTCTGTTGTGAGTCCAACACTTAGGCGGTGGCCCTAGAGTCAACAACGACCTAACCTGGGGCCCACAGCTGCTGGAGGGGTGCCTAAAGAAGTCGAATCACCACCATCCTTGGGGCCCACAATGCAGCTGTGAGTGGCCATAGAGCCAACACCCAACATGTCCAGGGGCCCCCACACAGCTGCTGAGGGAGCCATAGAGCCAACACCACACCACTCCAGTGGTATCCCACAGCTGCGCTGTGAGGGGCCATCGAGCCAACCGTACCCGCTATACTCAAATAGATCCCGGGGCCCCACAAAAAGCGCTTTGCTTGGAGCGGGGCCATAGAGCCAACACGTCACCGAATCCTCGGGGCCCCTAATGCAGGCTCTATGAGGGGCTATGAGAGTCAACCTCCACCAACTGGGGGCCCCACAGCTGCTGGTGGGGCCATAGAGTCAACACCACCAATCCTAGGGGCCCCAAAAAAAAAAAAAAACACTGCTGGGACTGGGGGCCAGAAGGATGCCAACACCCCCAATCCGCCGGGGGCCCCGACGAGCTGCTGGAGGGGCCATAGAGCCAACCCACCACTCAAGCTCCTTGGGTCCCCACGAGCACTGGAGGGGCCATAGCGCCAACAGGGGACCACCATCCCCGGGGGCCCCACAGCAGCTGGATGTGGCATAGAGCCAACACCACCATCCCGGGGCCCCCACAGCTTCAGGAGGTGCCCTAGCGTCCAACCACCACCCTCCTGGGGTCCCCCCAAGACAGCTGAGGGGCCATAGCGACACCGAACCCCTACCACCTGGGGCCCCGACAGCTGCAGAAGGGGCCATAGAGTCAACAACCACCATCCTTGGGGCCCCTCAGCTGCGTGGAGGGGCCATAGAGTCAACACCTACCATCCTGGGGCCCTACAGCTGCTGGTAGGGGCTATATACTCAACACCACCATCCTGGGGCCCCCACAGCTGCTGGAGGGGCCATAGAGTCAACACCACCATCCCGGGGCCCCACAGCTGCTGGGGGGGGCCATAGAGCCAACACCACCCACCTGGGGCCCCCCAAAAGCTCTGGGGGGGCCAAAGAGCCAACACCCCCCACCCAGGGGCCCCACAGCTGCTGGGGGGGCCTTTAACCCAACACCCCCATCCCGGGCCCCCACACTGCTGGGGGCCATAAGCCAACACCACCCCCCGGGGCCCCCACAGCTCCCTGGGGGGGCCCATAAGCCAAAAACCACCCCCCCGGGGCCCCACAGCTGCTGGAGGGGCCATAGAGCCAAACACACCCCAAACCCGGGCCCCCACACCTGTTTGGGGGCCATAACCCAACACCACCACCCCCGGGGGCCCCACACTGCTGGGGGGGCCAAAAAAGAGCCAACACCCCCCCACCCCGGGGCCCCCCCACGCTGGGGGGCCCATAGACCCAACCCCAAACCACCCGGGGGGCCCCCACCGCTGGGGGGCCAAGCCAACCCACCACCACCCCGGGGCCCCACAGCTCTGGGGCCCATAATTTCCAACCCCAACCATCCGGGCCCCCACAGCTGCTGGGGGCCCATAAGCCAACACCACCACCCCGGGCCCCAAACAGCGGCTGGAGGGGCCATAGAGCCAACCCCCAACCACCGGGGGCCCCCACAGCTGTTTGGGGGGGCCATGGGACCCAACACCACCATCCGGGGCCCCAAGCGGCTGGGGGGCCCAAGAGTAAACACCACCATCCTGGGGCCCCCGGGGCCCCAAGCTGGGGGGGGCCTTAAGCCCAACCCCCACCACCCCGGGCCCCACGCGGGCTTGGGGGGGGGCCATAGGGGGCCCAACACCACCACCCCTGGGCCCCAAGCTGCTGGGGGGCCATAGAGCCAACACCACCTTTCCCGGGGCCCCCAGCTGTTTGAGGGGCCATGACCCCAAAAACCCCCCAACCCCGGGGCCCCCAAAGCTGCTGGGGGGGCATAGAGTCAACCCCAAACCATCCTGGGCCCCCAGCTGCTGGGGGGGCCATAGGGGTCAACACCACCACCCCGGGGCCCCAAAAACACGCTGGGGGGCCATAAGTTTCAACCCCCCACCACCCCCGGGCCCCCACAGCTGTTTTGGGGGGGCCCATATACCAACACCACCACCCCGGGGGCCCCACAGCTCCCTGGGGGGGCCATAGAGCCAAAAACCCCCAAATCCCGGGGGCCCCACAGCGGGTTTGGGGGGGGCCATAGAGCCAACACCACCCATCCGGGGGGCCCCCAAAGGGGCCTGCGGAAAGGGGCCATAAGCCCAAACACCAAAAACCCGGGGCCCCACACTGCTGGGGGGGCCATAGCCCCCAAAAACCACCACCCCGGGGCCCCAAGCTGCTGGGGGGGCCTAAAGTCAACACCACCATCCTGGGGCCCCACAGTTTGCTGGGGGGGGCCATAAGTAAACACCACCATCCGGGGGCCCCAACGGGCTGCGGGAGGGGGCCATAGAGCAACACCACCATCCGGGGGCCCCACACTGCTGGAAAGGGGCCCAAGAGTCAACACCCCCATCCGGGCCCCACAGTGCGGAGGGGCCATAGAGAAACCCAACCACCACCCGGGGGCCCCACGCGCTGGGGGGGCCAAAGACCCAAAACACCACCATCCGGGGCCCCACAAGCTGTTTGGTGGGGCCATAGAGCCAACACCACCATCCTGGGCCCCCCAAGCTGCTGGGGGGGCCATATTTTTCAAAAAAAACCCACCATCCGGGGCCCCCCAACTGTTTGGGGGGCCCCTTTGTTTCAACCCCAAACCATCCTGGGGCCCCCAACATTTGCGGGAGGGCCATAAAGTCAAACCACCACCCCGGGCCCCCCCAACACTGCTGGAGGGGCCCATAAATCAACACCACCATCCCGGGCCCCACACTGTTTAGGGGCCATAGCCCCCAACCCCCACCACCCCGGGGCCCCACGCTGCGGGTGGGGGGGCCAAAAGCCAACACCCCCAAACCCGGGCCCCACATTTTGGCGGGGGGGCCATAGAGCCAACACCACCACCCCCGGGGGCCCCCCCACTGCTGGGGGGGCCCTAAGCCAACACCACCCCCCGGGGCCCCAAGCTGCTGAGGGGCCCTAGAGAAAACCCCCACCATCCCGGGGCCCCACAGCTCGGGAGGGCCCATGGGATCAACACCCCCAAATCCGGGGGCCCCCCACAGCGCTGGGGGGGGATAGAGTAAACCCACCACCACCCCGGGGGCCCCCCAAACAGCTGTGGGGGGGCCCCAAGAGTCAACACCACCATCCGGGGCCCCCCCACCGGAGGGGCCAAAAAACCAACACCACCTTTCCCGGGCCCCACAGCGCTGGGAGGGGCCATAGAGCCAACCCCAAAACCCCAAATCCAGGGGCCCCCCAAAACAGCTCGGGAGTGGCCATTAGAGCCAACACCACCACCCCGGGGCCCACACTGCTGGGGGAAAAGGCCCAAAAAGGGCCCAAATCAACCAAAACCAAAATTGGGGGCCCCCCAAAAGCTGCTGGAGGGGCCAAAAACCAACACCCCCCCCGGGGCCCCCCACAGCTGCGGGAGGGGCCAAAAACCAACCCCACCATCCAGGGGCCCACAGCTGGAGGGCCATGAGCCAACACCACCTTCCCAAGGGCCCCACAGCTGCTGGAGGGGCCATAGACCAACACCACCCTCCAGGGCCCCACAGCTGCTGGGGGGCCAATAGAAAAACAACCCCAAAACCAGGGGGCCCAAACAGTGTTGGGGGGGGCCCATAGACCCAAAACACCACCCAACCAGAGGCCCCACCTCTTTTATGTGGCTGGAGAATTGGGGGTCATTTAAGTTTTTTTTGGGAACCCTTTGGGTTCCTCTTTTCCAAAGCCCCGGATTTTTCCCTACCAAATTTAAAATTTTCGAAATTGTCTTGCTGGAAGATCTTATCCACCCCGGGGAAAACAATCGGCATTTAATTGGTGTATGGGAATTTTGAAAGGGATGGATTCATACCCAATTTTCGGGTAAAGGGGGCCCCTTTTCCACTTTGGATGAGGGGCCCCCAAAAAAACTCTGAAAACTTTTCGGGCAGTTTTGTGTTCTTCCAAAATTTGGTTTGTGGGGTTTTGCTCTCTACCAACATCAATTTGATCAATAAAGCAGAAAACGTGACTCATTGGATAAGACAACACTTTGTCACTCAGGGGGATTCCATTCCGATACTCCCAAAAAAACCTAAAGGGTAAAATTTGACACCCTATCTGTCCCGCCCCAACAAAAAACAAAAGGTAGGGTTTAATTAAGCAGAGGTGCTTTACTTTCCGTCTGCCCCCAAGCCCAAACAGATTTTAAGGTGGTAAGCCCCGGGGAAAAAAATTTTAAAAACATCTACCCGTCTCCCGGCCCGCCCAATTTAACCCCCCACCCAACACAGTTGGGGGTTTTAAGAAAGGGGTGCATGACACCCTTCCTCCCGGGCCCCAACAAGAAAAAGGGTTAGAAAGGTTTGCAGTGAAAATCACCCTGCCCCGGGGCCCCCCATACAAAGGGGGGTTTAGCAAAGGTGCAGTGCCCTTCCGTCTGCTCTGGGGGCCCCCAAATCACAAAAGGGGTAAGCAAAAGGGGGCATTGACATCCACTGTCCGGGCCCAAACACATGGGGTTATCAGGGGTTTGGTTTTACATCCGATTCCCCGGGGGCCCAAATCCCCCTTGGGTTTTGCAGAGGGGGCAGTGACATCCGCCCCTGCTGGGGGGCCCCCATAACAGGGGTTGGGCAGAGGGGGCAGGGGAAACCCTTTTCCTCCGGGCCCCAAAAAAAAAAGGGGGTTAGAAAGAGGGCAGGACACCGTCTCCTCCGGGGCCCCCATAAAAGTGGGGTTAGAAAGGGGTTGAGTGACATCAGCCCCTGCTCCCGGGGCCCCCATCCACAGTAGGGTTTGGGCAGAGGGAAATACAAAAATTTTTGCTCCGGGGGCCCCCAAAAACAGGGGGTTAGAAAGGGGTTAAGGGACACCCAAAACGCTCCGGGGCCTTCAAAACACAGAAGGGTTTAGCGGGAGGTGCATCCCACCCCGCTGCCCCCGGGCCCAAAATTAAAATTGTAAGGTTAGTGGGGTAAAAAGTGGAAAATCCATCACCTCTCTGGGGCCCCATCCACATTAGGGTTAAAAAGGGGTGCATGAATCGTTTTGGTTCCGGGCCCCCCAAACAAGTGGGGTTAGCAGAGGTGCAGTAAACATCGGTCTGCTCCGGGCCCCATAAAAGTAGGGTTTAAAGCAGAGGTGCAGTGAAAACCCTCTGCCCCGGGGGCCCCCAAAACACAGAAATTTTTATCAAGAGGTGAAGTGCACCCGCTCCTCCGGGCCCCATAAAACAGTAGGTTTAGAAAGGGGTTTCAGTGAAAACCGTCTGTTTGGGGCCCCACCAAGAAAGGGTTTAGCAGAGGTGCATTTACCCCCATCTGCCCCCCGGGCCCCCAAACCAAAAAAGGGGGGTTTTACAAGGTGCGTTGAATCTGTCTGTTCCAGGGCCCCATGAACAGGAGGGTTACCCGGGGGTGCAGTGAAAACTGTCGGGCCTGGGGGGCCCCAAAAACACAGAAAGGGTTTTTAGCAGAGGTATGAAAACCGCTCCCCGGGCCCCATACAAGTGGGGTTTAGAAAGAGGTGCAGTGACATCCGTCCCCCCGGGGGGCCCCTAAAATAACGGGTAGGGTTAGTCAAAAGGGGTTCAGGGAACACCCGCCCTGCCCCGGGGCCCCCAAATACACATTGGGGTTAGGCATAGGCCCAATAAACCCCTTTTTTGGGAACATTTCCGTACTCCTCCGGGGGCCCCCTATACACAGAAAGGGGTTTGGGGCAAAAAAAAAGTGGAAAAGGGGACATCCGTCGTTTCTGGGGCCCCATATACAGGGGGGTTAGCAGAGGTTACAGTTCCTTCCCATCGGGGGAAAATGGGGGGCCCACCTAACCACATAGGGTTTTCCAAGGGGCAGTGCCACCCTTTCCCCGTCCGGGGCCCCATCCACAGGGGGGAGGGGTTAAAGCAGAGGTTTAAAATGGAAAATCGGGGCCCCCGCTCCCGGGCCCCCCATACACAGTAGGGTTAGCAAAAGGTGCAGGGACTTTCCGTCTGCTCGGGGCCCCAACCCCCCAGGGGGGTTTAAGTCAAGGGGTACCAAGTGGAAAACCCCTTTTTCTTCCCCCCTCCGGTTTTTGCCATACACTTTTTGTTGGGTTTAAAGCAGAGGTGCAGTGACACCCCGTCTCCCCCCGGGCCCCATCCACAGGGGGTTAGGAGGTTTCAGTGACATCTGCCCGCCCCGGGGGCCCCAACAAAAGTAGGGTTAGCAGAGGGGGCATTTACACCCAAACTGCTCCGGGGTCCCCCAAATTTTAAAAAGGGAGTGTTCTTTGGGGGCCCAGAAGGGGGGAAATAGTACACTTTTCTGCTTTTCCAAAGGGCCCCCATCCACGGGTTAAAAGGGAAAAGTTTGGGGGCCCAAAAGGTTTTTGGCGGGGGAAAATCCCGTCGCCCCATGGCCCAAAAATAAAAAAGGGTAGGGTTGGGAAAAGAAGGGTACAGTAATATCCCTTTAGCTATGGGGCCCCAATCCCCCAAGGGCATACTGGCGCACCCCCTTGTCTCAGAATCCCCCGGCCGCCCTTCCCAAGTGTTCAGTGGCGGGTCCGGGGGATAAATTTTGAAAATGCCCGGGGCCCCCCTGAAAAGGTAAATAAAACCCCCCCTCCTCAGGATTCCAAACATTTAAAAACCCCTTTTAAAGCAGAGCGCCACCACTGCCCTTTCCTGCTTTTCACCCCTAGTAGGTCTAAGGCCTAAGCCATAGACCTACCAGGCTTGGGTCTGGGGCCCCTGACAAACATACCATTACCCCTACATGGGGCTTCACTTGGAGAAGATGTCCTCAGCCATTGTGGGAATAAGAGACGGGTGATTTTTTTTTTCCTTTTTAGCTAATGGGCCCTACTTCCAAACGGGGCCACCTACCTTTGGCCCTTCCTACCCCCTTTTTCTTGGGGCCAAAACCTATCTACCTAGAGCGTACTACCTGGGTCCTACTTCGTTCCTATCAAGCTGTTGCCTACCAAACCACCTAGGGGTAACCAAACCTATCTAGCGGGGGGCACCCAACTAAAAGGCATTGCCTACCTACCTGGTAATAGATTCAGGGTTAGTCATTTTTCCTCCCCCCTCCACCAAGATACTGTACCCAAACATGGGCTGAACCTCTCTCTCCCCAAAAGGGAAACAGAGGTGAGAAAAAGTGATAGAAATCCCGGAAAATGAGGGGTCTAAAATATTTATGGCAAATTCTACAGAACGGTATGGCCCGGGGGAAGTCGCATATCATTTCTGAAATGGAGGAGAAGAAAGGAAATGAAGACTCTCAAAGAATAGTCACCTGTGAGTCACTGGTGTAATTGCCTGTAAAACACTTATGTTTTCAGAGGGTGATTACACTGTTCTACCACATATGGTGACTAAGGGAGTGATAAAGTCCCGCAGATCCACTGTTTTATCTATCTATAAGGGTTTAAATTTATAAAGGGTAATAAACAGTCGCAGAGACTGTGTAAAAGGGAAATTTCATATTTTTCCCAAACTTTGGAAGTGGCCTTCAGGGAATTTTAAAATTCCCTTTTAAACACCTTGGGGTTTGAGTGGGTCACACCCCCTTTAAAAAAACATGACACACCCCTTTTTTTGGGGCACAAACCCAAACCCCCCCCTGTGTAACCTTTGGAGAAAAGCTGAAAAGGGGATGTGGTATCCTTAAATTTACGGGAATTGGGAAATTTCCTAACCACAACCCAAGCGGGAAAACCAGCATATCAATCAGCTTTCCTTTTCAGACCCCACTACTTTTGGGTTTTCCCTCCCTCCCAAATGATGCCCAGGCGGGGTGCATAAAATCTTTTCCCCGGCACCCCCACTATTTTACAGAGCAACCCACACCCAAATAAACAATGGCAGATGTATAAAGTGGTTTTAGCGCCATATGGGCCCTTTAGGGTAAAAGCAAAGGGGTTTTGGTTGGTGAAAATTATCCTGGATTTGGAAAAAAGGGTTCTTTATTGGGCATTTTTTTGGGGGGTTCATAATTGTAAAAACGCACTGTCCCAAATCTCCTATACAAAAAATATATTTGAAATAGTTTTTTGGTTTGGGTAAAAAATTTATATGGAGTGGAGAAAATTTCATTTTGAGCGGAAAAACCTTAAAAATTTTACTGTGTTTTTTTTGCCCTTTATAGATATATTTTCCAAGAAAGTTATCTTTTGCAAATCCCCACTGAACTCCAAAAATTTTAAATTTTTGGGCCAAAAATTTTAAAAGTCCACAAAAACCTGAAAAAACCCAGTGTTTTTTATTGTGATCCCCCTATATATACATAGACTTCTGCCCTTTTCTTACTTTTAAAATTTGTCCCAAAACGCTCAAAGCTAAATATTTAGCTTTTGGGGGGTGGTAACCGAAAAGAAGGGACGTAGGAAGTGGAGATACAGGGAGGGAGACAAGACCCCTCCTTCCAGTGCCCCCGGACAACAAAAAGTGGGGGCCAAATCGTCAGTCCCAGGCCCGTAAAGGCCTGTCATCGTTTTGCTCTTTTCCCCGTGCTTCTCATCACGGAACAGCGGGGCTAACTGTTCTTTAGGGGTTTTCTGACATTGAAACCCCAGCGGTTTTACCTCCTTTTCCTCTCAATCAGGGCCACAAAGGGTCATCATCATCAGTCCAACCCCCATTGGAAATGTTCCCCCGGCTGCCCCCAAGGGGTAACTCCCCGACTAATCAGTCCGGGCCTGCAAAGTGTGAGCCCCAATATTTTGGGCCCTGGTCCCAAAAAGTGAAATGGGCCCCACCCCCCCCCCCTTTTATCGGGGCCTTCCATCAGCCCCATCTGATTCCCCATTTCGGGGCCCCAACAGCCAAATCATTTGGGTCCCCATCCATTCAAGTTCCAAATTTTTTTTAACAAATCAGGGGCCCCCCCTTTTTGTTAGGGCCTCTGACGGGGATTTGCTCCCCTTAAACTGACCTTTTGGGCCCCCCGGGCCAGTTACCATTTCTTTTTTCCAAAACCGGTTCTTCTTATGTGAAAAAGGGGATTTTTTGGGCCCCCCCCGGAATCGGGCCCCGTGCTGTCCCACTGCCCTCCTGTACTATACCCTTTGCAAGTGTACCCGGGGGTAAGCTCACTGTCTTTTCTTAGAAAGTGTAAATTAGTTACTTCTCCTTGGCCATTAAGGGCCCAGAAGTACCAGCAACAGCAGGGTTTTGGTGGACCCCAATAGGCTAGAAAGTCAAAACTTGCGTGCATGCAAAAAAGGGAGGGACAAAGTTGCGGGAAACATGTTGGAGAAGTGATTCTGGGTAGTTGAGGTCCTTGTACAGAGTGAAGGCACAGAAGCCTTGTGGTGTGCTGCAGCCATTGCACAACAACATGAAGAGAGCAGCCAGAAATCACAGCTCAGGATGACAAAATGATGGGGAACCCTCAGGGATTGTGAGCTATTTCCCCCTGTAAACAGTTAAACTGTTTTTGAAAGCCAGGAGCCATTTGCACGCTTTTTTCATTGAGTTTACTGAAGTTACTGTATGGAGAATGGACTTGAATAAAGCCTGTTAAACTGCCCTACAGGGAAACCCTGTTACCGTTGATGTGTGCTGTGAAGAGGAAAATTTACAAGGGCCCAACTCACTGAAACCCCCCCCAGTTCCCTCAAAAATCCAAAGAACTCTCTTCATAGCCCACGCCGCAACCCTATCACAGTGGCGTGTGGATAACATTTTTGGTGGCCCTACGGGGATTTTGAGCGAATCTGAAGAAAAAAACGGGGGTGAACCCCACTGAAGAGTGAGGCCTCAGGCAACCTGAGAGGGAGTCTCCAGGGGGCCAGACCAGAGCGAGGAACAGGAAGATTTCAGCAGCGCAGGGGAAAGGTTCAACAGCGCTTTCCTGACAGTATTTCACCCCAATCCACTTTACCGCAAGGGCTGAAGCCAAGCTTAGGGGATAGCTTACTGCCCAATAGCCCAGTCATATCTGGAGCACAGATAAATGTCAGCACAAGGCAGAAAGGGAGTGCCCTGCAGCAAGTTAACTCAGTTTTAAAAGGCCACACGCACAAAAAAAAAAAAATCATACAAATTCAGCCATGGATGTGGAGGGACACATCAATAAATCAGTGAGTCTCTGCTGCAGTTTGTCCTATGCAGAACTAGGGACAGTCGCAAGATTTATGAAACTACCAGAGGCCCATCTTGCTCGTGCAAAATAATCGCCAACATCTTTTGACAGCCCTGAATCAATTACTGGATGAGATGGAAGACAGTGAGGAAGAGGACGCTATGTTGCTTTCTTTAGAGACTAACTCAGTTTATTGACAGTTTGCGGGCTGGGAACCAGGAACAGTTCAGGCAACAGAAAGTGACATGTCTCCCAACTGACACAGCTGAAAAGGGGCTAAAAGACCAATTATTTGCTTTACAAAAGACAGTGCAGGAATCTGCAAAGAAGTTGAGAATGTGGTCAGGGCCTGATAAAGTTTCCCGGCTGCTCCAAACCAGACATAAAGAAGATCAGTCCAGCCCAAAGATAACCATCCCCCAAAGAATTCAAAATAAAAGGCCAAATTGGTGAACGAGAACAGAAAGAGAGGACTGTCTTACACTAACCTGATTCACCCGATAGACTTGGGGATACAAGGAGTATCAGGAGAGAGAGATTATTGAGACTGTAGTGAAGGCCATTAGTCCAGGGTTGCATCTCAGGAATATGTTAGAGATGAAGACCAACCTCACCTTGCCCCAATTAAGAACCAATACTAAAAGGGCATTACAAGGAAGAAAGACCTCTGATTTGTACACACAACCTGATTAACATCTCTCAAGACTGCAAAGAGTCCCCTCAAGACTTCTTGTTCAAAGCCATTGCACTCAAAGAAAAACTGTTATTGGCATCCAGAGAAGAAGAGGCTGAGGAGAGGTTTGATGTGGGGCTAGTTCAGAAGAAGTTCCTGAGATCAATAGGGACAGGGTTACTTAGTGGAAACATCAAGTTCCAGCTAAAACAGTACCTTTGAGGACCCTTTTATCCCAGATGAAGTATTGATTCAGAAGATGAATGAGGCAGCTAGTTTTGAGTAGAGAGAGAACGAATTAAAAAAAGGGGGCTCCCCGGAAAGGCTGTGAAAGAATCAACCAAAATCGACACCATAGCTGCAGCCAAAAGGGTAAAAAGGGGGGAAAGAACCTTGCCATCCACCTCTAGTCACCCGAAGGTCCCGTTTAAAGGAAAAAACAGTGGACAAAAACTGGGAGGAAGTAGTAAGGCCCCACCCCGGTCGGAACTAGCAGGAGAAGCAGGTTTATACAGACGGCGACAAGTCAAAACCAGCAAGGAAAGGGGTAGTTTCCAGAATAGAAGAACCCTGCATTTTGAGGGCGCCAGCCCAAAATAAAGTAGTTACTGTTGTAACTGTTTTAAAAATGTGGTAAAGAGGGACATTTGCAAAAAGGTAGAGTGCCGAGTTTCAAGCACAAAAGAAGAGGTTTGGGGGGGGGGCGACAGTAACCTAAAACACAAAGGCTCCCAAACCAAACAACCTCCTTCTTACCTTTCTAGGAAGAAGAAACAGCTGCGTCAGTACTCCCCACAGGTGTGGACCCTCCTCCAAAAAGTTTTTCAATGGGGACAGAATCACCTGTTTACCAAACAATCAGTGTGGGAGCTCTACTGTTTAGCAAGGGAAAGCCGAAATATCAGTGAAAACCAGAAAAAATCATGGCCCTTATTGGGAAAAGTGCCCAATACACTGTAAAATTTAAAAGGACTACTTGTTAAAAACCCGTGGGATACAGGGCGCTCAGGCCAGTTTCCCAAATGGGATGGAGGAAGCACTATCTCCTCGCACGACCCGGTCATGGAAGCACTTATAGGCCCGGAGAATTTTGTGGACGGCAGTGACCCAGACAGGAACCCTTTATAGGGTGGGTTGAAGTGACTTTTTAGCTAACTGCCAAAACTTTTTACACAGCCCCCTTGGACAAACCATCGTAGTTGGTTCCATACCCTCTCTATGCGGATGAAACCCTTAAACCCCTCCCGGCACATCCCGCCTTGCTAAAAACCCATGACTGTCTGTCCGCTGTCCCCCTGACTCATGTCCTTCTCCCTTAAAATAAACCCCACTAAAAAACTGAATTCTTGTCTTTCCCGCCATCTACTAACCCAACCCCCCCCCCCCCCTGTTTTTGTTTTGTATGTGGCCAACCCTTTTCCAGGCACAGCCCCCTGTCTAGGGGGGTTTTTTGGATTCTGTTACCCCTTTTTTCCCCATAATCCAAACCCTTGCCCCTCCCGGGCCCCCCCCCCCTGCACCTCAAGAATATCTCCCAAAATCCCGTCCATTTCCATGTGGGAAAAGACTCAAAATCTCATTTCTGCTCTTTTTCTTTCTGTCCCTTTACTATGCCCCCTTGCTTATGGGCCCCTCTCTGCAAACTCCCCCCTCCAATCTGTCCAGAATCACACCAGGCTTGTCTTTCTCTCCCCCCGCTATAATGATGCCTTACCCTGTGTCAAATCACTGCACTGGTTGCCCATCCGTAAAAAGGGTAAACTCGTACCTCACCCCTAAAAAATCTCCACAGCGCTGCTCCTCCCTACAACTCCTCCCTAGTCTCTTGTCTACCGCCCTATCCCGTGCCTCACGCTCTGCTATGATATCAGTACTACATTCCTCAATCATTCCGAACCTCCCATCGCCCCGCTTAACAAGATATCACACGTGGGCACCAATTCTCTGGAAAATGCTACCGCGGGCGATCAGGCACATTCACAACCCTCACACTTTTAAGAGGGCCCTGAAAATTACATCTTCATCGGTCAGGCCCACCAAGATCCCTAACTGCTAACACACCACATCTGTCTCTCCCTGCACACAAATTGGGCACATCACAGGAGCAACGTATCTGTATATAGATGTACAGTCAGGGGTGGCAGTTCATCCATTTTTCATAGTAACCACCCCCTATTTATGAAACATGGTTCGGGTACCATTGTAAACTGGCACCTCTTACCGTATGAGTTTCACCATCTACACCAATAGATTGTAAGAGCCTCTCACGAGCGATGGGGCCTCCTCACACTTTAGTTCATCATTTTGTAAGTCACTTTTTTAATGTTATAATGGACTGTAGTGAGAGACGCCCCTTGAATTTGGTAAAGTCATGCGAATAATTTGATGGCGCAAAAGACGAATTAAATAGATTATCTATATATTATTATTAAGGACATTCCACACACACTTAGGCGTTATTAGTGCGCTTTTCCTATCACAAGTGAACACTCATCGTGTGGCAGAGAGAACCAATCATCGGAATTACTAATATAGAGATGAGGAAGTGATCCACAGAACAGCTACTCTACGCCACCGAGGTTGTAGAGTGTACTTGTCTAGCAAACATCCGTTATAGCCCTCGTTCACACGCGACCAAGAGGCCAAAGGCAACTCAGGTTGTGGAGAATAAATGAAAAAACAAACAGGTCTGAACATGCTTCAGAGAATCAACTGTAGTGCTTCGCCGCATTACTAATCCATCTAACGCTGCCTTGCGGGAGTGTAAGTGTGGTCGTAGAGAGGGTTGGAGGATCCTTGGACAGAAATGAAGTCCACGGAGAATAGCGTTGTGTGCACATGAGTAACCTAGCACAGCATCGCCCAAAGCTTCATGAGCAGGAGGAGATTGTGGTGACTATTTCCTTACATGTGGTTTTCAAAAGTGGCCTGTTGTTAGGTATGAACTCCTCAAAGCATGAAGTGAGGTTGGATTCTCTAAAGATTGTATATTGATGACAGGACACCTATGAAGAGCTATAAAAAGCAGTGCACAACACAATGATCGTGGCCAGTGTCAGATTTCTAGTGGTGGATGACACGAACTCCAAACCCCAGTGTTTAACAGAATGCGCCCCTGAGCGAAGGGAATGTCCCTTTCCTCCATAGAACTGTGTGGTAGTGACCTCACCATTGTCTATCTCTCTACAGCGATTGCAAGAGTGAGCAGAAAGAACAACCAAGATATGGATGAAGACAATGTTTAAGAGACAGAGTGCATGCTATTCTCCAAGGATTGATTCTGATGTACGGATTTGAATTCCATCACTCCGAACTGATCACTCAATCAAACCTGTAAGGACAGACGCTTACTTCATTAACAAAGAGCTACACAGTCATCCGTGCCTAAACCACTACATTAGAAGTAAACAGAGTACCTTGACACAAACCTCATCAACAGGCGGTTGAATCTATCGAGAAATCCACGAGTCATCTATACTCATACCCCAATTGTCAGTGTCAGAAAGAAGATGGATATTGAGACTGTCCCTGCTGTGATTGACAGAGGAGCTGAACCCAGAGAGTCAGTTCCCCTGACAGACATCCAATACCTTAGATCCATAGACATGCTAGACAGTTTGTCAGGAAAGTACCACATTGGTTCTTCAGTCCTGGACCAAAGATGCAAGTGCCTACCACCAAGGTTTATCGTAAGAACGAAATCCAGCAGACCAGTTAACAGCTTTCATCAAACCTAGGGGATTGTATAGTGAGATCCGCGATTCCCTTGAGACTCAGTTTCTGCTCCTGTGGAAATTCCAGTGACAGAAGCATGAAGATCTGCTATGAGGGCCTGAGGAGATGACATTTGTCCAGCCATACCTACGATGACATCTGATACACAGTAAAACATTTTCTGAAGACATAGAGAATGTAGAGACAGTCTTGCAGCGATACCAGCAACAGGAAGTGTGAACTGATTCAAAAGAAAAGTCAGGTTACCTGGGAAAATAATCGTGTCTGAATGGTGATAACAATGGATCCAGCTGAAATTGCCCCAGTGATGGAGCACATTGGAAGGAACAAACCCCGCATCCACTGGGGAAGAATTGAGAAGAGGTCCTAGGTCTTCCTATCCTATTACCGACTTACATCCCAGAACTTCTCTCAAGGTTGCAGCCTCCCTTGTATGCTCTATCAGCAGAACCTCAAGTCGAGAGCACCAGAAGAAAAGAAGTTGAACAAAGGCAGACCTACACCCAAAGGACAAATGAACGCACCTTCTCCCAACAACCCTATGCACTGGACACCCTTCACCAAGAAGTGCTGGAAGAGTTGACATGACCTGTCGAAGTCAAACCACCATCAATGGGATACCCGGCACTGTCTGAAATGATCCATTTGTACTTCATTTGTGAATACATCACAAGTGGGAGCTTAGAGCAATTCATGTCCCAGCGTCAAGATGCAATGCTCAGAAAGTCATTGGCTCGGGTTTCCGAACTATGACAGCACTAGAGAAAGAACTACATACTGCATTCTCGTAAAACTAGAGTTTCTAGCCATGAATGGGCCTATCCCGTGAAAGAATTCAGAGATTATTTTGTATTGACAGTCCAGAGTTTGTGGTTACATAGACAACCACCCCACTAACTAGTGTCCTCACGTACTGGCAAAACCTCAATGCAACTGGTCAGACAGATGGATGTGTGCAGAACTAGCAGACTTTAACTTCAGCATCGAAATCTATCGTTCGCAGGAAAAGCTAATGCAGATGCAGGACTGATATTTGTCAAATGCCCTAGAAACCAGTAAGAAAATTCCTGCACAATCTCTGAAGTGAATCTTAGTTTTGCGAACTATGATGGAGTACCGGTAGGTAGCAGTACAAGTCCATAGGAGAAGAATACACACCAAATGGAGCCCCATAGCAGTGAAGCTAGACAAAAAAGGGATGTGAACAGCTTCATGGACCTGTCTGTCAAATGTGTCCCAACTTCCAAAAGAAGCTACTCAGGAAAGCTCAGAACAGAAGACAAAGTCAATGGCGGAAGAGTGGCTCCAGTACATCAACCAAGGATTAGACTACCTAGTAAGAAGGAGACGGGACACAGAGTCTCCAGCTACAGCCTACTTGTTGATAGAATGCCTAAATACAACTCAGTTCAGAGGTATACGCTACCCGCTGAAAAGAGATCCAAACCTGCAGCTGGTATGCCAAAAAGTTTAACGCATCGGAGTGTGTTAAGGGAACTTCACAACGAGATGGGACACTTAGGAGGTGAGAGAACATTGAACTTGCCCGTGAACCGTTCTTCTGTCCATACTGGCAGAAAGAATGAAACATTATGAAAGTGTGTGGCTAATTAAAAGCACAAGCTCCCACAAACTGAACCAAGAGCAACCAATGGGTAACATTACACACCACAACGTCGATGGGGTCCATAGACTTTTTGACACCTTGAGAAGGTGTAATGGAGGATATGAATACACACATCTTAGTGGTTATGTGACCATTTTCACAGATTTTCTCTAAGACCTTACGCCACCACCAACACATCTGGAAAAACGGCAGCAGAAAAGATATTAATGACTTTTATCATTAAAAGTTTTGGATTTCCTACAAGGCTGCAGCATACCACAAGGCAGAGAGTTTGAAAATCAACTCTTTGCCAAGTTGGGAAAGTATTGGCAGAATTCAGAGATCTCATACAACACCTTACCATAGCACAAGGAAATGGACAGGTGGAACGTTATCCAAATCGTACTCAAGCTGTCGCGATCTAAAGACTCTAACCTTGAAGAAAGAGATTGGAAGACAAGACCCTTAACAAAATTGGTCCATGCCTACAACTGGCACAAAGAGTGATGCAACAGGTTACTCCCCATTCTACCTTTTATTCGGAAGATCTCCACGATTACCTATTACAGTTAATGTTCGATAGCTCCAGCGCAGAGACTCTACAAGACATAACCCAGAATATTAGTGCCAAGGAAAGATCAACGCATGGCAAAGAGGCATATAATATTGCTTTCCAAAGTTGTTACTGAAGGACAGAGCAAAGTAAAGAGCAGCACATATGACAGGGAAGCTGAGTCAGGAGCACGAAATTAACATCAGGTAGCTAGTGAGTGTTAGTCAGAAACTTACAAGAAAAAGGTGGACAGAAAAATTTGTTTCATACTGGGAAGACAAGATCTATAGTCGTAGCAAAAGGACGAGTAAAGACTTTCCCAGGTTTACGAATTAAACCGTGAAACAGGTAACAAGACAAGACCACTTGCAATCGAACCTGTTGTCTGGACCTTGTGACTAACTACCACCAGAGAGAACCAACCCTGGAAAGTAACACGATTACGAACCAAACCAAGACCTTCAAATAGACAGCAATCTAAAGTATTGCCCCCTTGTAGAATATTACCAGAAAGCTCCGATGAGAAGATCACACATATAAGCTCTCCGTAATGCCCAGTAGAAAATAAGTGACTTAAATTCCTGAACGCTGTAGAATTTTGTGCCACAGGCCGTTAACTGATGAATATGAAAAGCAGAAAGTACACACCAGAAAACCCAGAGACGAACCAATACAAAATCCAGGAAATAGTAGATCCAGGTTGTGAGTTGGAGACTGTTTGATATCAATTACAGCGGAACCAAAGAGAGCACCAGCAGTAGATCCTAACCTAGAAATCTGAGCCTGATGAACCAGAAACATCAAAATTGTCAAGCAGAAAGTTTCCTCAAGAGAAAGAAGAAGACTCCCATGATGCTGACTTATGACACTTTGGGAGAACCGAGTGCGGTACCAAGAACTGTTCAGCTTAAAACAGGTATAAGTGTCCTGCAGTCAGGGTAAGACAGCCTGATAAGTACTTTTCAACCACCAGTTCTGGAAAGTACCACAAAATGGTTTAAAAGACGTTCGAATGGACAGAAAGAGTAAAAAGAATCTACTAGCTAGTTAGCATTACGGACATTGGCTGGTTGAAGATGGTCCGGAAAATTTTCCCATCAGAAGATAAAAAGGTCAAACTTTATCACTTGAAATTGTTTCTTGTGATTTTCCTCCTTTCCTTCTTTTTCAGGATGAATTGTCCAGCAAGTAGCTAAGAGATAAGCTTAGGATGTTTAATAATTTACATTGTTCCTTATTATTGTCACAATAAAAGTAGAGCAGGCCTAAACATATAGTACTTTGGACGAGTGTTGAGTAGTAAATCGCGGGCGGAAAATGTAACCAGTAAACACTGAGGTCTATCTGTTATGTTGAGTGTTGAGAGTGAGACCCTGTCAAGACACTTAAGAGTATTAAAACATATTTACGGTAATGGCCAACCCGACTAAACAATAGAAGATCTAGGTACGATCTTTAATGACTGTCCTCCAACCTAATTGTAAGTTGCAGAATTTCGAGGACGACATTAAATCCAGAGTGGAGGGAGAAAATGTAAACCGGAGTAAGCTCTACTGTCCAGCAGTATTTATCAGTGTATAATTTAGTTACTTATCTCCTTGGCCATTAGAGGAGGTCGCTCAGAAGAGGTGCTTAGCACACAGCAATGGTTTGAGTGTTGTTCAGTCAAAGTTATGCTAGTGGCTATGTGCCAAACTATAGTGCTGTAGGTCATGCAAGAAAAAGGGGAGGAGGACCAGACAGTTCTGAGGAACATTGTTGGAGAAATTATTCTTGGAAGTAGTTTATTGTCCTATGTGACAGAAGTGAAAGAGAACATGAATGATCAGGTAGCGTAGCCTCGCATGACAGTAAGAGACCAGGAGTCCTGTGTGATGTGCTGAGCAGCCATTGCACACACATACAATGAAGAGAGCGGGCCAGCAATCACAGCTCAGGAGTGATGGGATATGACTGGTGAACCCTCAGGTATCTGTGAGCTTATTACCCCCTTGTAAGCAGTTAAACTGTGTGAATGCCAGGAGCCATTTGCTTTGTTGTTATCATTGATGTTTACTGAAGTTACTGTATGGAGAATGGACTTGAATAAAGCCTGTTAAACTGCCCTACAGTGGAAACCTGTTCCCGGGTTGAATGTGTGCTGTGAAGAGGATCATTACAAGGGCCCAACTCACTGCAAACTCCCCCAGTTCCCTCAGAATCCTAAAGAACTCTTCATACCCCACGCTGCAACCCTATCACAGTGGCGTGTGGATAACAAACAAGCCCCCAAAAGTCTCAGAGCAGGATGGAGACCTGGTCACGCGTGTGTACAACTCTCCATTCTGCTTTCACTACAAAGATTAGCTTTGAAAAAATATATTGCTTTGTTTATTTTGCTTTGTTGAGGATATAATAGAGATCTTATCTGCTCTGAGTGCTGTAAGCTTGCATAGCTCTGGAATCACAGCTTAAGTCCTTTCAGGCATGAGACAAAGGCAGGTAACAGGTACAAACGGTCCTTGGTCCGTGGGTTTATTGTACAGGCAAAACAAAATGGATGGCAATACATGCACAGTGAAGCAGATAGACATAAACAAAACTCCTGCTCATCTGAGCGCTGACTATACAGTGGTGTAGTTCCCTCACTATCACCTTGCATGATGCGGTAGCTAGACACGGCTTCCTCCAGTGGGGTATGTCTCCAGCCTGAATGGGTAGACTGGAGATACAGCCGACCCCCAATCAGCCTACCTGCTGACCTTATATACTGCCGGGAAATCCAGGAGTGGAACCATGGGGAGTAAGCACCCACCCTGCTCTATACTTACTCCCAATGAAAGGCCGACCCGTGAATGGCTGAAAGCAATACTAACAGACAACTTAAATGTATGTCGACAGTCTGTACTGCCGACATCTATCTAATACTGGCCTTTCACTCCACCAAGGCTCCATGTATCTTGCTCTCTCCAGGCATATGCCCAGAACCTGGCTGGGATATACACTCCATTGCAGACTCTTCCAGCTGCAGCCTTACAGTGCACACAGGTTTCTCTGGTTGCTGTCCTGCTCTCCCCTTCTCTTTTTGCTCCTTGTCTTATGACAACACCACAGGTCAGCACAAAGGACACCTGCAGCTTGAGAACAGAGTGTGTTATCTCATGTAAACTATTTACTTTTGTTTCATTTAGAGCCGAGAGCTTCAGAGCCCACAGATATCTTTCATGTCAGTGCAATTAGAAAAGCTGTTATGCTAATCACTGATATAGAACCACCTGCAGCCTGACCAGGAAGAGGGAGAAAGCATTAATCTAAAACTGCTTGTGACTCAGTTACACAGCATGGTGAGACAATCCTTTTAAGTTCGTTTTGTACAAAGTCTTAAAGATGACAAGGAAAAAAAATGGCCACACGTGCACAGCTCTCTTTCCTGATTTATGTGGGAAATTATGAACATAGACGAGCACATACAGCTGTATTTTGAAATCCCTAAGAAGTATATTGAGGGAAACATGGGGCCTTCTCTCTCATAGCATCCATAGCACAAGGCAGGATGAGACTGAAGCTACACGCTATCCTCTTCTGGAGATAGGAACCCAGCACCTATCAGATGTTTATAACATATCGTGTGGACATTTCTTAAAGGGGTTGTCTCACTAGAAGGATTGGTTTTTATGTTAAAGAACTCAATATATGTCCATTTACAGTGTCCTACCTATTTCTAGATATCCTCTCTTGTATGGGCTGCATCAGCTCCTCAGGTCACTATAGCTACAGACCTCTTTACTATCTCATGATAGGCTGCCAGTGCTGGTTGCTGTAGCTACAGACCTGCAGCCTAGTAGAAGCTAGTAAAAACGCCCTTGAAATCAAAATGAAACCAAGAAAATAGGACTGAAGTGAGATGAATCAATGTAGTGAGACAATCCCTTTAAATGTAGGAGATAGGAAGACCCCAGGATCGGGACAAGAACGGAAGTAGTTCTGATAAGTTGTAATGGCTGGCTGGGGAGAAATGAGAGAGACTAGGTTAGTGATGGCAGCCACTATTACTTACAAGAGCGGATTCACTCATGTCGTTTTTTATGTAGATTTAGGCAAAGTCAGGGGTAGATAGTGAAGGACAGAAATGTATAAAACAACTGCATATGGTAACCCAACCTTACACGGCACCAAAGCCATGACTGCTTCATACATGACCATCCAGCTCTGCTCGGTGCGGGGCATGTAGCTGTCAGAGAGTACTTAAGCCAGACACCATCTAATAGCACTGACTCACCGGCCTCTCTATAATCCTCCACTGAGCATTTGCTGGGTAAAGTGGTGGCAGCAACCTAATACAAGGACAGAACTGCTAAAACACAGAAGTGGAAAGCAGCCCAGAGGATAAACAGCATAATGTACTGATCCATGATCAGAGTTCTATCATTATACAGTGATAGTCCAATTAATTGAATTTTGCTACCTCATAATTTGTATTTTCTACTAACCTTTTTCTCAACCCTCTACAATAAGGTTTCTGTACTTTACACTTCACAGAAACTGCTGTAGCTAAAGTTTAGAACTATCTCCTGATGGCTAAATTTTAGTGCAACTACTCGTTGTTGCTTCTTCTGGATCTCTTTGCAGCATTTCACTCTAAGGCTATGTTCACACGGCTTATTTACCGGCCCATAGACAATCATTACTAGCGGCGTGTATATGCCACTAGAAAATGACATGTCACTTATCTCCCCCCCCGCAGCGGATTCGCCAAGCGGGGAGAGGAGACGTAATCCATAGTTCTCTGTGAGAGCTGTGGATTACCGTATTGACTGGGACGTATTTCAGCCGTAATTTGCGCAGTATGGCGCATAATTACGGACTGAAATACGTCCCATTTTAAACCGTGTGAACATAGCCTAAGGCGGAAGTACACCCCGCAATTACGCCGGAGTTCGGGAGCTTGCGCGAGCTCCCGCGGGACAGGGGGACCAGCAGCCCGCTGGCCCCATAGACATTCATTACTAGTAATTCGCCGCTAGTAATTGACATGTCACTTATCACCCCCCGCGGCGTATTGCACGAGCGGGAAGAGGAGACATAATCCATAGTTCTCTATGAGAACTGTGGATTACCATAATGACTGTGGGCGCATTTCGCTCATATTTGAGTCCAGCATACCGCGAAATACGTCACAGTTTAACCCGTGTGAACATAGCCTAAAGGTCACCAACTTCTCAGCATGCTCTGCGCCATTGGCTCCCAGGACCACACTATCTCTTGGTTGAATCCAACCTCTCTGACTGCTCCTCTTCCTCTCGCTGCTGGAGTTCCTCAGGGATCGGTTCTAGGTCCTCTCCTCTTTTCACTCTACACACCCCCCATTGGACAAACCATCAGCAGATTTGGCTTCCAGTACCATTTGTATGCTGATGACACCCAACTATACACCTCTTCCCATGACATCACTCCTGCCCTGCTGCAAAACACCAGTGACTGCCTGTCTGCCGTCTCTGACAGCATGTCCTCTATTTTTCTCAAAGTAAACCTTACTAAAACCTAACTTCTTGTCATTCTGTCATCGAATCACCAAACCGGCCCCCCCCCCCCCCCCCCGCTATTTGTTTCAGTGTGTGGAGCTACCATAACTCCTAGGCAGCAGGCCCGCTGTCTTGGGGTTATACTAGGTTCTGATCTGTTCTTCTCTCCCTAAATCCAATCCCTTGCCCGCTCCTGTCACCTGCACCTCAAGAACATCTCCAGAATCCGTCCTCTCTTATTGTGGAAACAACTCAAACTCTTATTGGTGCCCTTTCTTGTCTTTAGTGTTGTAACTCTCTGCTTATAGGTCTCCCTCTCTGTAAACTATTCTGTCTCCAATCTTTACTTAGTGCAGCAGCCAGGCTCATCTTTCTTTTTAGCCACTATACTGATGTCGCTATTCAGTACAGACTACAACATAAACCACTATTGCCCATAAAGCACTCCGCAGTGCTGCATGGTGCATCCCCTACATCTCCTCCCTCATCTCTGTCTACCACCCTACCCGGTCTCTCCACAGTGCTGCACCTCCTACATCTCCTCCCTCATCTCTGTCTACCACCCTACCTGGTCTCTCCACAGCGCTGCACCCCCTACATCTCCTCCCTCATCTCTGTCTACCACCCTACCCGGTCTCTCCACTTTGCTGCAACCCTACATCTCCTCGCTCACTTCTATCTACTACCCGGTCTCTCCACAGCGCTGAACTCCCTACATCTCCACACTCATTTCTATCTACTACCCAGTCTCTCCACAGTGCTGCACCCCCTACATCTCCTCCCTCATCTCTGTCTACCACCCTACATGGTCTCTCCACAGTGCTGCACCCCCTACATCTCCTCCCTCATCTCTGTCTACCACCCTACCTGGTCTCTCCACAGTGCTGCACCCCCTACATCTCCTCCCTCATCTCTGTCTACCACCCTACCCGGTCTCTCCACAGTGCTGCACCCCCCACATCTCCTCCCTCATCTCTGTCTACCACCCTACCTGCGCTCTCTGCTTTGCTGATGATCTTTGTCTAAATGCCTTAATCACTCAAGACTTCACACATTCTGCACCAGTTCTCTGGACCATGGTACCTTGTACAATCAGGCAAACTCATAACCCTCATAGTTTCAAGTACACCCTAAGAATACATCTGCTCAGGCAGTTTTACCAAGATCCCTAATTGCTCCAACCCCACTTCCCCTCCACCCCCCGCTTCTGTCACACATTTCTGTCACTTCAAGCACTTGGGCAATCAAATAGATGCACTGTCTAGGTGGCAGGTTCCTCAACGTTCATCAACCCTGTATTAATGAAAGATGGTTAGACCATTGTGTAAGCCAAGCACTTCTTACCCATTCATTTCACCCACACACCCTCCTAGATTGTAAGCTCTTGGGAGCAGGGCCCTCACGCCATGTTTGTTTTTTTGTCTGTGCTTACCCTCTACACTACAAAGTGCTGCAGAATATGTTATCGCTATATAAATAAAGATGATGATGATTATTATTATTACAGAAATTATACATCAATGTAATTTTCAAGGTTATATTAATTTAAAAAACTTAATTTTTTATTGGCAGGTAACTGTGTTGGGAACTCTAAGGTACATCTAATATATTCAGATTTTAAAGAAGATGATGGTGGTGTCACACAGGTTACATCTAAAGAACAAACTATTATCACAAGTATTTCTTCAGCCAAAAATTCCATAGATCTTTCATCTCATTCCATTAAGCAGGTCCTACCTTTGGAGTCATCACAGGCTGTCAAGCAAAATACAAGTCACAGAAGGAGCATTGAATGTCAAAGAGTTCTCACAGAGGAGAAGTCATTTTCATGTTCAGAATGTGGCAAATGGTTTAACCATAAATCAATGCTTATGCGACATCAACGATCTCACACAGGAGAAGTTTCATGTAGATTGGGAAGTTGCTCAGAAATCAATCTCATTTCATCGAATAACTCACTCGAGAGAAACATTATGTCGAATGTGGCAAATGTTACTCAGAAATCATTCTAATGTCATCAAAATCACTCTGAAGAACATTCCTGTTCAGAATGTGGCAAATGTTTTACCCAGAAAGCAAATCTTATTGTTCATCAAAAAACACATTCAGGAGAGAAACAATTTTCCTGTTCAGAATGTGGCAAATGCTTTCATCAAAAATCAAATTTCGTTGTCCATCAAACAACTCACTCGGGAGAGAAACCATTTTCATGTTCAGAATGTGGCAAATGTTTTAATCGGAAATCGGTTCTTGTTCGACATCAGCGATGTCACACAGGGGAAAAGCCATTTTCATGTTCAGAATGTGGAATACTGTTTCCTTTGAAATCACACCTTGTTCAACATCAAAGAACTCACACCGGAGAGAAGCCATTTTTATGTTCAGAAAGTGGCAAATGTTGTACTGTGAAATCAAATCTTATTGTCCATCAAAAGACTCACTTGGCAAAGAAACCATTCCCATGTTTAGAATGTAGCAAATCTTTTAATCGGAACTCTGTTCTTGTTCGACATCAACGCAGACACACAGGAAAGAAGACGTAGTCGTGTTCAGAATGAGGCAATTGTTTGATTCAGAAATCAATTCTTCTTGTCCATCACACGACTCAATTGGGAGAGAAGCCTTTTTTTTTAGCCAATGGATTACTCACAAAACTAAAATTGTGTTGCTCATGAAACAACTCAGGGGCGAAGAAGACATTTTTACATTAAGAATGTGGGATTGTTTTGTATTCACACTTTATTAAATATAAAAAAAAAATCACTCAAGACAGTGGCCATTTTCTATTTTTTTAACTTGGTTTATGGACAAATTATACAACCATTAGGGGCCGTTTATACGGCACAGAACAAATACCGGTTGGTTTATCTGACTGGTATTTGTACTGTTTTCATGCTGTGCACACGGCCGCCTGGGGGACGGCTTTTCTCCGCAGCTAGCGGTGAAAAGCCCTCCCCCTTCACATGTTCACATTCTGTCCGAAAACCGGTCGGAAGAATAAACATGTTCTATGTTTTTCAGACTGCCGGCGGTCTGAAAAACTGTGGGGCAGATAACCTGTGCAGTGGGGACTGTGTTTTCCATAGAGGCCCATGTAAAAAGTTTTCACCCAGTTTGCAGACGGTTTTCAAAACCAAAAACCAGACAGAGTATGAACATGTTCTAAGTTTTTCGAAACGGCAGCAGTATAAAAAAAAAAACATCTGGCGAAAAATGTGTTCAATGGTTACAAGGGGAGGGGAGAGCAGTGTACAAGGCTGTGTTATATGAGGGGAGAGCAGTGTATAAGGCTGAGTTATATGAGGGGAGAGCAGTGTATAAGGCTGTGTTATATGAGGAGAGAGTGAATCTAACTGCTAGAGACTCAGTAATTGCCCAGATCCTTTACATAGAGCTGAGATAGGAGCATAGAGAAGCTGAGGCAACCACTTTCATATTCCACAGCTCAGAGGGGAGTAAGCACAGAGTGCAGGCAGCCAATCACAGCGTAGGGGACGTGTCAAGGGCATCTTCCGTCTGGCGGTGTGTCCCAACATTCTGAATGAAATATCAGTCAGCCAATCACAGAAAAGGGTGGGTGTCCCAGCCAGCAGCTGCAAAAATAACTATAGATGCACAGAAAAGCTCATATCTGCTATACTAAGTGACTTAGGTAAAGCAAACTAATGACAAAAGTGCTTATTTTTACTGTCCCCATCACTTGAGATATGATCTTTGTAGCGAGAAAACCACTTTAATGAACAGAAACACGTAGCCTTGTGAATAATTTCCAAGCAGCACTTACAATCAGAGGTACCACATCTTGATACTCCCCAACCTTTCTCTCTCAGTATCGTTCCCTAGAATTATTGTAAGTGGTATCTTGTAGTGGATGGTTAATGAAGACTTTTTCCAAATACATTGCTTTGTTTATTTTGCTTTGTTGAGGAAATTAGAGAGATTTTATCTGCTCTGAGTGCACACAAGTTTCTCTGGTTACCATCCTGTTTGTCTTATTCGATAGCAAGAACAAAGGAGTGACGTCACCACAGGTCAGACTGTGGCAGCTTGAGAACAGAGTGTGTTATCGTTAGCAAACAAAGGAGACTAATTGCTTGTTTGTTTTTTAGCTCTGAAGATCTCTGCTTTATAGATAATATCTCCTGTCTCGTGTCTAGAAGAGCTGGGAATATGGAGCTGATATGCTGATCTCTGTTTTAGAACCACCCACAGTCTAACCAGGAAGACAAAGGATGCATGAATCTAAAGCTGCGTTTGGCTCTGTGAAACAACATGGTGAGACAAACTCTTCAAGTGTTTTCACCCTCTTATATACCATCTTGGGGTCTTCAGGCAAACAATCTTTTAAATGGAGATCCGCTCGTAGGATTCCACAATGTTTCTTCAAGAGTTTCCTAAAATCCATATATTTCTGATTATAAGAGGTAATGAAATGACACTGAGGCTTTTAGTATCTCTTTTCGATGCCTCACATTGAAGAGCTTTGTTTATCAAACCTTTTGGGTGGTGAAAACGCGTGGTCTCCAGCCTGGTTATGGATTTAATTCTGTTTTTAATATGTTATATGTTTTTAATGTGTGGTTCGTTGTCTGGGTCTGAATAAATAGCTAAGTAAATGCATTTCGCAGTTGCTAAGTAAGTCTTATAGCAGGAAACAGAGCGACCCCACTTTGCAATTTAATCCTTTTCCTGAAGCAATGCAGTAACAAGGCAGCTACAGAAGCATTAGCTTTACAGCTGGCAGAGCAACTGCTCGGGATCTTGTTGCGAGGGTGGGGGAAGAGGGAGCATTTGGGGCTATACATAGTTAAACAGCAGAGATCAAAGCCAACTCCGGTATTTAACAGCCCAGCACCTGCTGCCTATTGTGACTGAGCCGCCCCACACTCCATTAGTGTTGCCATAACGTACTAGGATTAAATTTTTTCATCATGTATACTTTTTTTTTTTTAGTTGCCACCAAAATTTTCTCATTTTTGGTTTCTCAGTACATTCTATGGTATAGTCAGTTGTGCTATTAAAAATTACATCTTATCCCACAAAAAACAAGCCCTCGCATGATAATGTAAAAAAATTATGGCTTCTAGAAGTCTTGGAGGGAAAACAAACCAGACAAAAAAAAGGTGTTGTTAGGGTGTTAAAGCGCTCCCCAGACTGAGTCGCCGCAGTGTGAAAGGGAAGCAGCTGCCATTAGTCCCAGGCAGCGGCCAAGGGTCTGGAATTAGGAGACCATGTAGTGAAGATGAGGCCGGGAGGTCTCCTCCACAAGCAGCACAGCAGTCTCTCCACAGCCTGAACTGGCTGATACCAGGGAACAGAAGCTTGGAATCACCTTCCCTACAAACTGAGCGCTCTACATGGCTGATACCAGAGAGCAATAACACAGCTCATGTAGAGGAGGTGACTCCAGTCCATAGCTATAATGAGACAGAGGCAGCGACACAACTGATACAGATAACAGGATGGTGGCAGATTGAGAAACAACAACTTGAATAGAGATGACGGGAGGTGAGGACTGCAGATGCCTGACCTGTATCAGAGGAGGGATCTGGAGCCGACTGCATCCCACAGCTGCTGGATGGAGCATAGAGCCAACACCACCATCCAGGGGCCCCACAGCTGCTGGAGGGGCCATAGAGCCAACACCACCATCCAGGGGACCCACAGCTGCTGGAGGGGCCATAGAGCCAACACCACCATCCAGGGGCCCCACAGCTGCTGGAGGGGCCATAGAGCCAACACCACCATCCAGGGGCCCCACAGCTGCTGGAGGGACCATAGAGCCAACACCACCATCCAGGGGACCCACAGCTGCTGGAGGGGCCATAGAGCCAACACCACCATCCAGGGGCCACACAGCTGCTGGAGGGGCCATAGAGCCAACACCACCATCCAGGGACCCCACAGCTGCTGGAGGGGCATATAGCCAACACCACCATCCAGGGGCCCACAGCTGCTGGAGGGGCCTTTAGACCCAACACCACCATCCAGGGGCCCACAGCTGCTGGAGGGGCCATAGAGCCAACACCACCATCCAGGGGCCCCCCCAGCTGCTGGGGGGGCCCCAGAGCCAACACCACCATCCAGGGGCACCCACAGTGCTGGGGGGGGACCATAGAGCCTACACCACCATCCAGGGGACCCACAGCTGCTGGAGGGGCCATAGAGCCAACACCACCATCCAGGGGCTCTCACAGCTGCTGAAGGGACAATGAGCCAAAAACACCATACAGGGGCCACAAAGCTTCTGGGGGGGCCCTAGTGCCAAAAACACCAAACAGGGGCCCCACAGCTGCTGCAGGGGCCATAGAGCCAACACCACCATCACGGGGCACCACATCTGCATGAGGGGCCAAAGGTCAACCCCAACAACCAGGTGCCCCACAACTGCTGAAGGGTCCATAGAGCCAACACCACCATCCAGGGACCCCACAGCTGCTGGAGGGGCCATAGAGCCAACACCACCATTCAGGGACACCACAGCTGCTGGAGGGTCCATAGAGCCAACACCACCATCCAGAGGCCCCACAGCTGCTGGAGGGACCATAGAGCCAACACTACCATCCAGGGGCTCCACAGCTGCCGGAGGGGCCATAGAGCCAACACCACCATCCAGGGGTCCCACAGCTGCTGGAGGGACCATACAGCCAACACCACCAACCAGGGGCCCCACAGCTGCTGGAGGGACCATACAACCAACACCACCATCCAGGGGTTCCCACGGCTGCTGGAGGGACCATAAAGCCAACACCGCCATCCAGGGGCCACACAGCTGCTGGAGGGGCCATAGAGCCAATATCACCATCTAGGGGCCCCACAGCTGTTGGAGGCCATTGAGCCAACACCACCATTCTGGGGCTCCCACAGCTGCTGTAGAGGCCATAGAGCCAACACCACCATCCAGGGGCCCCACAGCTGCTGGAGGGACCATAGAGCCAACACCACCATCCAGGGGCCGCACAGCTGCTGGAGGGTCCATAGAGCCAACACCACCATCCAGGGGCCCCACAGCTGCTGAGGGACCATAGAACCAACACCACCATCCAGAGGCCCCACAGCTGCTGGAGGGTCCATAGAGACAACACCGCCATCCAGAGGCCCCACAGCTGCTGGAGGGTCCATAGAGCCAACACCGCCATCCAGGGGCCTCACAGCTGCTGGAGGGTCCATAGAGCTAACACCTCCATCCAGGGGCCCCCCAGCTGCTGGAGGGTCCATAGAGCCAACACCACCATCTAGGGGCCGCACAGCTGCTGCAGGGTCCATAGAGCCAACACCCACATCCAGGGGCCCCACAGCTGCTGGAGGGGCCACAGAGCCAAAACCCACCATCCAGAGGCCCCACTGCTGCTGTAGGGTCCATAGAGCCAACAACACCATCCAGGGGTCCCACGTCCCTGGAGGGACCATACAGCCAACACCACCATCCAGGGGCCCCACAGCTGCTGGAGGGACCATACAGCCAACACCACCATCCAGGGGTTCCCACAGCTGCTGCAGGGACCATAAAGCCAACACCGCCTTCCAGGGGCCCACAGCTGTGGAGGGGCCATAGAGCCAACACCACCATCAGGGGCCCACAGCTGCTGAAGGGCCATAGAGCCAACCCCACCATCCAGGGGCCCCTCAGCTGCTGGGGACCAAAAACCAACACCCCTCCAGAGGCCCAAGCTGCGGAGGTCCAGAGACAACACCGCCATCCAGGGGCCCCACAGCTGCTGGAGGGTCCTAGAGCCAACACCGCTCAGGGGCCCACAGCGCTGAGGGCCCATAGAGCTAAAACCCAATCCAGGGGCCCCACAGCTGCTGGAGGGTTCCATAGAGCCAAACCACCATCTGGGCCGCACAGCTGTGCGGGCCTAGACACACCAACATCGGGGGCCCCACAGCTGCTGGAGGGCCACGAGCCAACACCATCCAGAGCCCACTGCTGCTGGGGGCCTAGAGCCAACCCCATCCAGGGCCCTCAGCTGCTGAGGGACCATAGGGGCCAACACCACCATCCAGGGACTCCCACAGCTGCTGGAGGGCCATAGAGCCAACACCCCATCCAGGACCCCACACTGGGAGGGTCCATAGAGACAACACCATCATCCAGAGGCCCACAGCTGCTGAAGGGACCATAGAACCAACACCACCATCCAAGGGCCCCACAGCTGCTGAGGGACCATAGAGCCAACACCACCATCCAGGGGCCCCACAGCTGCGGGAGGGTTCATAGAGACAACACCACCATCCAGAGGCCCCACAGCTGCTGGAGGGTACATAGAGACAACACCACCATCCAGAGGCCCCACAGCTGCTGAAGTGACCATAGAGCCAACACCACCATCCAGAGGCCCCCCAGCTGCTGGAGGGTCCATAGAGCCAACACCACCATCCAGGGGCCCCACAGCTGCTGGAGGGGCCATAGAACCAACACCACCATCCAGGGGCCCCACAGCTGCTGGAGAGTCCATAAAGCCAACACTACCATCCAGGCGCCCCACAGCTGCTGGAGGGGCGATAGAGCCAACACCACCATCCAGGAGCCCCACAGCTGCTGGAGGGGCCATAGAGCCAACACCACCATCCATGGGCCCCACAGCTGCTGCAGGGACCATGGAGCCAACACCACCATCCAGGGGCTCCCACAGCTGCTGCAGGGACCATAGAGCCAACACCACCATCCAGGGGCCCCACAGCTGCTGGAGGGGCCTTAGAGCCAACACCACCATCCAGGGGCCCAACAGCTGCGGGAGGGGACATAGAGCCAACACCACCATCCAGGGGCCCCACAGCTGCTGGAGGGGCCATAGAGCCAACACCACCATCCAGGGTCCCCACAGCTGCTGGAGGGGCAATAGAGCCAACACCACCATCCAGGGGCCCCACAGCTGCTGGAGGGGCCATAGAGCCAACACCACCATCCAGGGGCCCCACAGCTGCTGGAGGGTCCATAGAGCCAACACCACCATCCAGGGGCCCCACAGCAGCTGGAGGGGACATAGAGCCAACACCACCATCCATGGGCCCCACAGCTGCTGCAGGGACCATAGAGCCAACATCACCCTCCAGGGGCTCCCACAGCTGCTGGAGGGACCATAGAGCCAACACCACCATCCAGGGGCCCCACAGCTGCTGGAGGGGCCATAGAGCCAACACCCCCATCCAGGGGCCCCACAGCTGCTGGAGGGACCATAGAGGCAATACCACCATCCAGAGGCCCCACAGCTGCTGGAGGGTCCATAGAGCCAACACCGCCATCCAGGGGCCCCACAGCTGCTGAAGGGACCATAGAACCAACACCACCATCCTGGGGCCCCACAGCTGCTGGAGGGGTCATAGAGCCAACACCACCATCCAGGGGCTCCACAGCTGCTGGAGGGTCCATAGAGCCAACACCGCCATCCAGGGGCCCCACAGCTGCTGGAGGGGCCATAGAGCCAATACCACCATCCAGGGGCCCCACAGCTGCTGGACGGGCCATAGAGCCAACACCACCATCCAGGGGCCCCCACAGCTGCTGGAGGGTCCATACAGCCAACACCACCGTCCATGGGCCCCACAGCTGCTGCAGGGACCATAGAGCCAACACCACCCTCCAGGGGCTCCCACAGCTGCTGGAGGGACCATAGAGCCAACACCACCATCCAGGGGCACCACAGCATGCTGGAAGGACCATAGAGCCAACACCACCATCAAGGGGCCCCACAGCTGCTGGAGGGGCCATAGAGCCAACACCAGCATCAAGGGGCAGGGTGTTTGTTCTCTACCAAAGTGCATATGTTCAGTGAAGCAGAAAATATGACTCTTTGGATAAGACAACACTTTGCCAATCAGCGGAATCCAATTACGATACTGCTGAGAAAACTGGAGCCTTTTCTACTGATACAGCTTGGTTGTCAATGGTGCAGTGACATCCGTCTGCTCTGGGGCCCCATACAAAGTAGGGTTAGCAGAGGTTTCAGTGACTCCGTCCTGCTCGGGGCCCATACACAGTAATTGGGTTTGCCCGAGCTGCAGTGACATCCATGTCGCACCCATACACAGTAAGTTAGCAGGGTCGGTGACATCCGTCTGATCGGGCCCCAACAGTAGGGTTAGCAGAGGTGCAGTGACATCCGTCTGCTCCGGGGCCCCTTACACAGTAATGTTAGCAGAGCTGCAGTGACATCTGCCTGCTCCGCGACCCCATACACAGTAATGTTAGCAGAGGTGCAGTGACATCCATCTGCTCCGGGGCCCTATACACAGTAGGGTTAGCAGAGGGCAGGGAATCCGTTGCTTGGGGGCCTACAAAGTAGGGTTACGGGTGCGGTGACATCCCTCTGCTCCGGGGCCCCATACACAGTAGGGTTAGCAGAGGTGCAGTGACATCCGTCTGCTCTGGGGCCCCTACACAGTAGGGTTAGCAGAGGTTGCAGTGACCACCGTCTGCTCCCGGGGCCCTATACACAGTAGGGTTAGCAGAGGTTTCAGTGACATCTGAAATGCTCCGGGGTCCTAAAACACAGTAGGGTTATCAGAGGTGCAGTGACACCGTCTGCTCTAGGGCGCCAAACACAGTAGGGTAAGCAGAGGTGCAGTGACATCCGTCTGCTCAAGGGCCCCAAACACAGTAGGGTTAGCAGAGGTGCAGTGACATCCGTCTGCCAGGGCCTAAACAGTAGGCAGCAAGGGGCATGACACATCTGCGTCGGGGCCCCATACACAGTAGGGCAAGCAGAGGTGCAGTGACATCCATCTGCGTCGGGGCCCCATACACAGTAGGGTTAGCAGAGGTGCAGTGACATCCGTCTGCTCTGGGGCCCCATACACAGTAGGGTTAGCAGAGGTGCAGTGACATCCTTCTGCTCCTGGGCCCCATACACATTAGGGTTAGCAGAGGTGCAGTGACATCTGCCTGCTCCGCGACCCCATACACAGTAATGTTAGCACAGGTGCAGTGACATCCGTCTTTTCCGGGGCCCTATACACAGTAGGATTAGCAGAGCTGGAGTGACATCCGTCTGCTTCGGGGCCCCATACACAGTAGGGTTAGCAGAGCTGGAGAGACATCAGTAAGGGTGTGTTCCCACGGCAGAGGACAAATACTGGTCGCGATGAGCAGAGAAAAGCCCTCCCCCTTCACATTCACGAGCACAGATTCCGTCCGATAACCGGACGGAGGATTGTGCTTGTAGAATGTTTTGCGGGCGGAAAAACCACAGGACGGAAATCCCGTGCAGTAAGGACATGCCCTAAGGGCTCGTTCACACGGTAAGGGCTTGTTCACACAACGTTTTTGTGATCCGTTTTACGGATCCGCAAAACGGATCTGACAATTGTCAGTGTGATTAACATTGCTTTCAATGGCAAAAGCGCATCGCTGTTCACACGAGTGATCGCCGATGCGCTTTTCTTGATCCGTTTTAAGAATTGACATGTCAATTCTTTTTGTGTTTTACGCAAAGGGGAAATCCCCATAGGAAATAATGGGGTGCGCTTTTGGCATCCCGAAAGCGGATCTAAAAGCGCAGCATACATTTGGGTGCGTTTTGGATCCGCTTTCGATGCCACAAAAACGCATCCGTAAAACGCATTGGATTTAAATTAAATATAAAAATTTAATATTATGTTTATATTTTGTATCATTTTATTGGGAGGGCTAATTTTTCTGATGCAATGTGCTATTGGAAAATGCCTTCATTTTTTACATGGGTAAGGGAGAGGAGGATAATGTCAGTCCCACAGCCCCAGCATACCACCCGGGTGCACTGGACGTCGGGTCTCTGGGGTTTGAAAACTATTGGTTGATTTAAAAAAAAAAAAAAAAGGTGGGGGGGGGGGGGGGAGGGGGGGGGGTTCTAAAAAACATAGGTTTTTAATTTT
>JAODAL010029563.1:0-51414 GCA_025379985.1 Phyllomedusa bahiana | reverse complement strand
GTCACTCTTTTTTTTTCTTGCGAGTTTCCCCCAATTTTTTGGAGATTATGCGGGGGCCATGGCCCCAGCCACCCACGGCGCGGGGCGGACCCCATGTTCTTTCCATTTCTGTCCCCATGGTTACGATTTTCATTTTGTCCGAGAAACCCCCAAAAAAATGATTTTTTTTTTTAACAGGGACAAGGGAAAGCAGTTCCCCCCCCTTTTGTGCCCCCGGGAAAAAAAAAAAGCAGCTGCAGACTGCCTGAACCTCGGGTGTTCTCCACATTTGGCATGCGGGAGGAGCACTAAGACTTGTCGCTGCAGTGGGGGCCAAAGGGGGAGGAAAAAAGGGGGTGGCAAAATTGGGGAGAATCAGCATTTTGAAAACATGGAAGAGAAAGCGGCATCTAGGGCCAAGTTACGGGTTTGGGGCGGGGCGGGAAGCTTATTTCACACATTTGGCCTTAAAAGGAAAAGGTATGCCCCTTATCGTAATTACAAGCTCCCAAATCCTGGGCTGCCAGGCATTTTGGGAAAAAACCAACAGGTTCAAGGAGGGCCCCAAAGCCCCTTTTCTTCATATTTCTGTATGGCGGGTATTTGCCTATTTCAAAAGAAAGGAGGACGGGGGAAATCTCCACCTTGCTTGGTACAAGCCTCTTTTTTGGGATGGTCCCGAGTCCCCCATTTGGGAAAAGGGGAGGGATTTGCATTACCCCCAATTTGGGACAGGAGCACGGCCCGCTTCGGAAACCTAGGATGCTGGAGAAATACGGGCTACTTTTGGCAATCCCCTTCGGGGAAAACTGCGGGGGCGCTGAGTGGCGGGGAGCAGGAGCTTTAGGCCGGTAGAAGAAGGAAAGACAGACAGCCCCCTTTTGGGGAAGAGATGGTGGAGTTTTGATTTCCCTTTAAAAGGGGATGCAGCCACGGGGTCTGCTGCTATTGCTTTTGGCAGGATGGACCCCCCCCATCTGAGACACGTTTCTCCCAGGGCCCCTGGGTGGGTTTAAAGGGGCCCTAGTTGACCCTAGGGGTTGGTGCCAAAAATTAGGGGGCCCTGGGGGTCAAAAGCTTCACTTTCTTCCACAGATTCTACAATAGCCTGTTCGGCTCCTTCCCGTGTTTGGAAAAAAAAGCCCCCACCACGGAGTAGGTGGGTTTTTAAACCCCCAACGCCCCCTCACGGGCTGACTGCCTTTTCCATCGCTACCTCAGTGAGCCCCTTTTCTTCCCACTTTCCTTGGCCAAAAAGGGGCCCGGAAAACGGGGGTCGTTTGGTTCCTTTACCTCGCCCCTTTCTGCCACCTGCTACTCCGGCTACAAAACCCCACTTTTGGCTGCCACCACTGGCCCGAAGCCCCAAGCCCGCCTTTCTCCCCACATGATGAGAAGCCCCTTTCTTTTACCCGGGGTCCCCCCAATGTGTTTAGCCTTTTATAGATTTTGTGTTTTTCCCTCACGGGTTTTTCTCCCAAAAAGGTCTGGGGTACAGAGCCTGACCACCCAACTAAACCCCCCATTCAAATCTCCCCCATCACTATGTCCTGCCTTTCTGCAAAAAGCGTGGATATTTTTGCCCCACCTCTTTGCTGCCCAGTAGGTGCTCACTGTCCTCAAATAGTTTGCCCTTGCTGTATAGGGAACGGAATGGTACAGAGGGGGGTTGAGGACAGGTGAGGGCCACTGATCTGCTCCCGGGTCATGCCAAATAAGGGTTGTGTCTTACGAACCCACCAAATCATGGCTAGGGTTGTCATATGTCATCTGGTAGGAAGTGAATGAACTTAAACCCATTAAACAACCGAGGGTTTTGGTATCAACACACAGTGCTAATGACAGGGTAGCCTGGCCTCGCCGATGAACTCTGCTGCGATTCCCTTTACTGTGCTGCGACCCGGCCTGCTCCAGGAACATCTTGCCATTGTCCTCCCATGTAAAAGGGCCTGCCCCTCTCTGTTTTGACATCTGTTTGAAAAAAAAATTTACAATAAAAAAAACTCTGTTTAAATAATGTGTGTAGTGAAAAAATACCACACTGTTTTTAAAGATATTCACTATAATAAGTGAAAAAAAGTAACTCTTTGTCACCAGAGAATATCCCAAATCTGAACTGGCGTAATGGAAATGTTATACAGTATTGAGAAATCACATACTGTTTTTCAAAAATACAGTGTTCCCCAAAATAAGTGAAAAAGTAACTCTTGGCACAGAGAGCAAATCCCAAAAATAAAAAATGCTGGTTCGGGAACATGGTTTATAGACACACACACACCACACCACACACACAAACCACACACACACAAACCACACACACACACACACAACCACACACACACACACAAAAACACCCAAACCAAACAAACAACCACCACAACCAACAAACACCCCCCCAACCCCACACCCAAAACCCCCAAACAACCACAAAACCCACCAAAAAACCCCCCTTCATTTAGAATCAAATTTTTCCTGAAATTCGAAATGAGTTCCACTTCATTAGAATCGATTCGCTCATCCCTAGTAGCACACACTGGCCCTTCTAAATTAATCAGCAAAGAATCTACAATCAGCACACACAACTTAACAGAGTAGCTTCAATAGAGCGCATGAAATGGCACACTGACAGAGGGGCATCTTGGCATCCATGAACATGAGCTGACTTCCACCTTGTGGCGAACATAGATTAAATACTGTTCTTATAACTAAAAAATTTTTTGTGATAGATTATATACTGTAGCAATAAACCATTACATTCTTGAAAAGTGTTAAGAAGATGAGGTTTTGGCAATTGGTTCCACATGATTGCTAGTTATCCTGTTGCCTGGCTCACAAGTACTATACAAAATCTTAAAAAGGTTGTCCTTTTATTTTTTTATTTTTGGGATATTTTCTGCCCCTTTTTAAAATAAAATAAAAAAAATTATACTCCAGTGCTGCCACTGGCTGCCAGTGTTTCCAGTGCTGCCACCATCCTTACTCTCTTCCAGTTCTCTGTTTGCTTCTTTGGAATGGGACTTCACTGCTGTAGCTACTGATTGGCTGCAATGATTACATGCCACTGCCTGACATTACTGTTCAAAAGTGAGCTCTCTGAATAGTTAAGTCATGCAGTGGCATGTGACGTCTGTAGCTAATCAGTGGCTAGAGTGGTGAGGTCCCCATTTCAAAGAAGCAAGAAGTGAACACAAGATTGCTGGGTAATGAAAATAGTGCAGCAATGGATCAGAGATGAGAGGAGAGGTGAGTATCATTATTTTTTCTTTTTTATCTTTGATAGGCAGCAGTATGATACAAATAAAAAATGGATCACCCCTTCAATGTGGTTTCACAGATAGTGGTTATAGTGAAGTTAAATAAATGTACCAACATGTACCTGCCAGCACATGCCAAAATAATTTTTTGATATACATTTGGCTGCTAAGATTATATGAGCCTTTAAATGGACAACAGAAAGTCAATGTTAACAAAGCCTTAGATATCTCTCATTATTATACATGCAAATAAAAAAAAAAGTTTTATAATTATATGTCCATAAGTTAAAGTCCCAATAATTTTAATTGTAATAGACATATGGTTCTAATATTGTAGTTTACAGCAAAATATTTAAATAACATGTCCTTATAGATTTTAGATTTAGAGACATGCTGGTCACTTTAGTCATATAATACTGTACCAAGAAAATATTCACAAGCATATAGTATGTACATTAACTGGCAAAATTTTAGCTGTTTGCTCTATAGTTCTGTTATGTGGAATGCTGAAAACACACATATGGGCTAAAATAAAATATTTGGCATGTAAAAATTTTAAAAATAGTACTGAATATCCAAGAACATGACTTAGTGTGCCTTTTGTAGGATTTCTCCTCCTCCAGTTAAGTTAAATAATTTTGTGTTAGCGAACCAACAGTAAACTGTCTGACAGGGTTGCTTGAATGTGTATTTGTTCAGTTCGACATCAATTTTGCTGAATTTTTCAAAATATACAGGATATGGGACATTTCAAACCCAAATTCCATTAACATCTATGAGGGGAAGATTTGGATGTTTTTTCTAGTTTCTGGAAAGCAAACACAACAGCCAAATGCTTCTTAACCCAAAACTCTAACCCTAATGCCTAATCCCAGCTCTGAACCCAACCCAAATCTTTAAATCAATGCCAACTGTAACTCCAATACCAACCCTAACATCAACTCAAAGGAAAACCCCAATCTTAACTCCAGCTCTATCCCAATTACAATCCTAACCCCAAATAAAATGCCAACCCAAACCCTAACCAATACTCCAACCTGAATTCCAATGCCAATCCCAACCCCAACATACGGTTAGTGTCTTGATCACGGTGATTTTTCATAAATTCTACCAACATTTGGTTTAAGCCAATCTGAATCAAATCACTGATATTTCAGTCAAATTTAACTGTAACTCGAATCCAAAGCACAACACTACTGTCTTATGTATTGTATTTTATCTTTTCACAAATAGTAAATATGCAATGTGACTGTAGGACAAAAAGCTGCTATGGTCTTGTTTTAATAAGTTGTGGTAACTTACCATAATTATCATCCCTATAAAACCACATTAAAGAGAACTTGTCACATAGTTTATGCCCCCTTGCTGAGGGCATAATAAGCTAGTGACAGACCTGCTGTTTCCAGCACTGTGTCCCTTATTCTGTAAGGTGCTGTAGTTTTCGTATATTTAATGCTCAAAGCTGCAGTTTTCAGCCAGAAGAGTCATTCGAAGAGTCATTCAAAGAGTCATTTTTTTTCAAACCCTGCCCACCTGAGGCTAGTCCTGCCCACCTCAACTGACTAATCTATTACTTTGAATAGGTAGAAACATGTGAATAACTGTCAGTGGGTGGGGCTAGCCTTTGGTGGGCGGGTCTAACACCTGCTCATGAATAAGATTTGAGGAGTAAAACTCTAAAACTACAGCATCTTACAGAATAATGGACACTGTGCTGGATACAGCTCGTCTGACGGTAGCTTGTGCTGTCCTCAGCAAGGGGGACATAACCTATGTGACAGGTTCCCTTTAAGTTATAGTAAAGTACTTTAAGTCAGACAACTGGATAACCATTATATATACCAAGCTAATTATCAAAACCTCCATCTACTTCAAACTATTTAAGAATGTGATGGTTTCTACAATCACATACCCTCACACAGTGAAAATATACAGATTTTTACAGTATATTGCTAGTGAAATAAGAACTTGTGGGTTACATGAGTGTGTCTTTGAGGCTCCACACAATGGATCTTCCAAGGCTACAACTGGTGCCTCTGATCTCTACTACACTGTTTTTACTATGAAATGTATTTTTTGGAATGTTAAAACATTAATAGATTTTCATAAAAAATAATGACTGTGGGTTTTTATGGTGTGCCATGGGCAGGGGGGCGTCGCTAGCTAGTTTTGTCCGGGGCACAAGCCCCGGAAAAGACTGTCTGTGCCCCGAACCTCAGATCGTCGGGTGCACAGGAGCAGATGCCGACAGTGGTGATAGAGAGAGTCAAGCAGGGCTTGTCCCTCTCCTCAGCACAGCTGATTGGTGGAGCGGCAGGCAGCAGGGGCAGCCGTCCGCTGTAGCACCAATCAGAGGAGGAAACATGGCCGCTGCTGCCCACCTGTTAGTGGACGGAGAAAGCTGATTATACGCAGGGAAATCGTCAGGGCCCCGGCCAGAAGCATAAACAGTGAGTCTGCTCAGCTACCGGGGGCAGCAGGAAGGAGGCTCTTTAGAAAAAAAATAAGTTTATCTTCTTTTTCTTCTTCTACTGCCGGAATTGACTGTCCGGCAGAGAGCAGGGAAGGAGGGGGGAGGGATGCACAAGGCTGCGGGGCGCACACAGGGGGGAAATGTTACAGCTACAAAGCTCCTGCAGTGAGAAGATACTGATTTACTGCTCTGTGTCCAGTCTTCAGCTGCTACACAGTGTATCAGCAGCTTATTGAGTCCTGAAAACACTGATAGTTGCTGCTGTATTGAAGACCCACTCAGGAAAGTTCATGACCCCTGAGCAGGATGCAGCAACAGCCCCCACCATCACCTCTGCTGACAGTGGCATCATGTGGAAGCTCCAAGGCCCTGGGACCCAGGCATGTACAGTTTTGTAGTCTGCCAGTATGTGTGACTGTATGGATTAAGGGTTAATCTGCATATGTGTTGGTTTGTGTGCATGTAAATATATGTATGCATATATATGATTTACTGGCCACTTGCCCACCCACTGTCTCTCCCTAGATTTCCTACACTTTCACAGCCACATTGGTTGTCCACCCTTGAACCACTACTCATCCCCCCACATTGTGTGCCCTCAAACTTTCCTTTCTCTTTCAAAGTCCCCGTGACTTCCCCACCTTTTCCCCACGGGTCCTGCCGCCTTCCACCCCTTTTTTACCCCACCTTGGGGGGGGGGGGGGGGCCCCTTCACCCCCCCCCCTTGCGGTGTTTTTCCCCCCCTTATTTTCCCAAAACTCTTTCCATGTCTCCTCATTTCACAGAAACTGTCCTTTTCTGGGTCCATCCATTTTCCCCCCAATTAAACCCCCTTTCCCCTTCGGTTTTTCGGCCTTCTGCCTTTTCCAAAAAACATGTTTTTTCTTTTTTCCCTCGTTTGTCCCTCTTGCATTTTCTTTCCAAATTGTCCTGCCCCCCAAATGTTTCCACGTTCCCCCCAAAAACCCGGGGGGAGCAACATTTTACCCACAGAACCTATTTTTTCCCCTTTCCATGCCCCGGTTTTTCAAATACTTTTGTTTCTTTTTGCCCCCTTCTCCCCATAGGGCCCGGGCCCCTTAAGTCCCCCTTTTTTAACCAAAAATCGTTTATTCCCCTTTTAATTCGTATGACGTGGGAAATTGGGGCAGTTTGCATTTAAAACCTTTTAATAGTGTAATTTTTTAAAGAATTTTGTCCCCCTTTAAAAAGGGAAAAATTATTTAATAGCTGGGGGGCCCCCCTGGAAAATTTAAAAAAAACCCATTTATTATTTACCTTTGTCCCCCATTTCCCCCAAAATCGTCTCTCTAGTTTCATTTTTTGCTTTTTGCCAATGTTTTTCCGAATGGTGATGTCACGCTGTGGGCAGCGGGACTGGGGGGCGGGGGGGCTAAAAAAAAAACCCCCCCTTCCAAACTTACATCACCATTTGAAAAAAAAACTTTTCCAAAATGTGATGATTTTATTTTGGGCGTTGACCACTGGCACCCCAGCAGCCCCAAATTTTTGGGCACATTACAGTACATTTACCCCCAAAAAATAATACCCGCTGTGTATGTACTCAGAGCATAATGGGGGTCCGTACTTCGGCGCAAATTTGGGCGCTTCAATACCCCGGGGACATACGAGCCAACATTATGGTAATTTAAAAGCTCTCACTGAGACCATGATCACTTGTTTTTGGGGGAAAAATTAAAATTATCAGTGGGGAGCTTCAGAGGGGCGCGCTGGGGGGGGGGGGGGGGGGGGGGGGGGGGTTTTTTTTTTTTTGGGATTTTGGAAAATGTTTTTGAAACCCAGGCCCAAAAAGGGTTTGGGGGGGGGGTGTTTTGGGCCCGCAACGCCCTTTGCCATGGGAACAGAGACCCAAATTTTTAATTTTTCTATGCTTTGAAAAAAAAATTTAAATTTTAAAATTTTGTGTATTTTTATTTCTCTTAAAAAAGACCAAATTTTGCAAATACAATTTATATTAATTTTAATACATGGGGCTGTCTTTGTTGGAGGGGGTGAAGGGTTGGCAGATTTTGAGGGGTTTGGGACTGAATTTTTGAGTGTAGAAGGGGCTGGGTTTTCCCTTACACTTGTGATTTTTTGGTGTGTCATTGTTCTCACTCAACTTTCCCCACCTTTTTTTTTTTTTTTTTTTTTTGGGTTTAGGGCAAAATTTCAGGATTGGGAGCAAAAAATACAGACAGCCCAGCGTCCCGGTCTGTACTGTACCATGTACTATGTCATAAAAGTTCCTCTAGGCCAATTATACCACACTATATAATACCATGGAGATGGAGCCTTTATGCAATAACAGAAGGAACGATGGAGGTTTTTAAGGACAAGAGCATTGAAACCAGTAATGGGGGCCACAGTATTATTGTTAAGGAGTAACAGGCCATGGGGAGTGGTCTATAAGTAAGAGAGGAGAGGGGCATAAGCAGTGGGGCTATTATTTGTTGGAAGAAATCCATTATCAGATTATCCAATGTAAGAGGGAGGAGGATGAAACAGAGACTTTAATTTTTAAAAAAAGAAAAGGGGTTTAAGAAAAGTGGTGTTAGAGGGGGTTGGTTTTGTGGGCTGTAAGTTTTATGAAGCTGCAAGGGGGGTTGGGTTTTTTTTTTTTTTTGGGGGTCAAACCCTGATCAGCTCTCCAGTAAATGCTGGAGGCTGTATTTCCTCTGTTACAAGGGTTAATATATCAGCTTCAGGGGAAATCAGCAGTAAAAATTGTGCTGGAAAAATATCCAAAAAGGTTTCCTGTAATTCCGCTGCGTTATATATGTAGGCATACTGAAAAAAGTTATCCCAAGTGGAGTGGCAGCGGGGCCATTCAAAGTCAGTGCCCACATCAAAACGCTGTACAGAAATGTACAGTGTGATGTGGGCAGGGGCCAAAATAGGGTTGGGTTTGAAAATGAAAAGTTTTCATCCAAATCAATCCACTAAAAAAGCCCCAAATTTGGTTTTTTTGGGTCCTCTTCATCAGCCTGTTGTGCCCACATCAAAGAACTGTACCCGGAATGCCCCCCTTTTGAAAGGTTTGGAATTTCCCAAAGGGGGAGTGCTCACCCAAATTTTCTTTAGCACAGCGGTTTTCCATTTTTCCCCCCCACCCGTGTCCATGGTTCTCTTAGTGTTACAAGGTTTTCAGGTGTGATTTGGGAGTTTTTTTTTTTTGTTTTTTAAAATTTTGGGGTTTTTTTCTCCCCAAAACTCCCCTCTTACTTGGTCACGGGGAAATTCAACATTTTGGCCAACCTTTATGGCAAAAAAATGTGTGGGATTTTAAAAAAAATATTTCTGTCTAATAAAGATTTTACTTGGCTATAAGAAGATTTTCCAAAACCCTGGAAAAATGAATTGCAGCAAAGTGGGCCCGGGGGCCAACGTGGGTTTAAAAAGACAGGGTCCACTTTTGAACTGGCCTTGCCCATGGTCGACAAAAAAGTTGGTGCATTTTTACAAATGTATTTTGGGGGGCAAAAGGGGGGGGGTTGGGGGGGCTGGGCCAGTAATTTCGCAGGGGGTTTTTAAAGGGGGTTTGGGGGTCAGCCTTTCAGTGCTCAGACCATATTGTCGCGCACTGCAATTTAAATCAGTCTGCATTGCAGTCCCCCCCCAAAAGGAAAACCTCTTTTTTAAAGATTTCCCCCAAAGGAAAGGGGCCGGGGAACAGTTTTTCTAAAGGCCAGGGAACTAAAAGGGGTTTTTCCAGGAAACCCAATTCCCAGGGTCTGATGAGAACCCAAATTTAAAATAATTTTGGTTTAACATATTGTCAAGGGGTTTTTTGTGGTAGGGTGGGATTGGGTTTAGGGATGCAAAAGAGGGGCTTCCGGCTGTGGGGAGTTACGGGTTCCATTTAGGGAACCATTTTTTAAACCAAACAAAGTTCCGGGGGTGGGAGGGGGAATTTTTTCAAAACAAATTTTTATCTTTCCCCTTTTTTAATTTTTTTTTATAGGGGCCATTCAAAACAGCGTTTTTTTGGGTTTGATTTTGGATCTTTTGGGGGGAACCAAAAACACAACCAAATAAGCATTTTGGGGAACGGTCCCCCAAGCGGACCAACAAGGGAAACAAGCTGCGTGTTTGGAAAGTGGTTGGGATGTACAGGGTCGCACCCTAAAAGTTTTAAAAAAGGGGTCCTTGCAAAATTTTTTAGATGTTTTGGTTTTTGGGGCCCCTTTGGGGTCCCAAAAAAAATGGAAACCAATCACACAATTTGGGAAATTTTGTTCACAACTTTTTTGGAAACCTTTTAACACGCTTTTTTGAACGGGGACCCTAAAGGGAAAGTTCAGGCCTTTAAAAGCGGGGGGAAAAGGGGACTCCCCCGTAAAAAACTTTTGGGGCTCCGGGGGAGTCGGGGGAGATCGGCGCGGTTTCCCCCGGGCGCGCGAAACGGGGGGGGGAGGGGGGGGAGGGCGGTCGGGGCCCCAAGGACATGCAATACTCACAGCGCGAAAGCGATTAAAAGGCTTGTCCCATTTTCTCCCCGGTTTTTTTAAAATATGGTAGATTGGTTTTAGCGGAGAGGGAGGGAAAGCCCCCAAAAATTTTTAAGAGGAAACCTAAAAAGGGGCCAAAATTTTTTTCAAATTTTTTGAGCACTTTTACCCTTTTCAAACGGGCCAAAATTCCAAAATTTTTTCAGTAAACATTTCTTTGGGGGGGAAAATTTCCAATGATTTAAAAAATTTTAAAAATCTTTCACCTTTAGCCACCCTTTTTTTTCAATGTAGTACAAGAAGATGGGAGAATTTCCAAAAATTTGAAATTTTCCTAGTTGGGGGAATTTTTCCGGGGGGTCAAAAATAAATTTTTGACCTGAATTTTTTTGTGGGGGGAAAAAGCGTAAAAAACAACAACCATTTCCTGGGGAGGGGGCCCATTATGTTAGGGCGTCCTTTAAAACAAACCCCTATAAAAAAAGCCAAAATCAGGCAATGATTCTTTTGTGAAGTAAAACCCTTTAAAATTTCATAGGTTAGGGTTTCCTTGGTTGGGTGAAAATATTTGGGAGCACTTAGAGATGGAGCAAATTTTCCCCAAAAAAATTTTGGGGGGGGGGGGTTTGGGGTGGGTTCGTCTAATTTTTCCCCAAAAATTTGTTTCAATTTGAATTTTTTTTGCAATGAATTTAGTTAAAAAAAAAACAGCTATTTCCTGGCTGCAGAGAGCCTGAAAGGGGGTTTTTAGAACATTTTGCCCTGCTGGAAATATTTCATTGGGGGCGTTGGGTTTTGGGCTTCATACCCAAAGGGTGTGTTTTGTATGCCAAAAAACTTTACAGCGTTTGCTCTTAGAAAACCCCTTCACTTTTTCAATTCTCTGGGACAATTACAGGGGGAAAAATGACCAAAAAAAACTGAAGTGGGGAAAACAAACCTGACAAAAAATCATGCAGGCCCCCCTGGAAAAGAACCGAGCTTAGGGCTTTAAAATCTTTCAATAGCGTCAAAAGGGAAAACAATAATTGGCCTTTTTAACCGGGCAAAGGTCGCAGGGACAGTAAGGGGGGGGGCGGTTTTCAGCAGGGGGCTCTCCACAAGGCCAGGCTTTAAAACTGTCACCCCGATATTTTCCCCGGAATTAAGAACCTTTCTGTTTAAAAAGCTGATACATGTAAAAGGCCCCCTGAATTTTTGGGGGGTTGGGGGGCGGCAGTAATTTTGGCCCTTGGGGTCACTGAAACATTTTGCCTTCCTTTGAACCGTTTAGTGTCCGTTTTTAAAATTTCTCAATTAAACCATCAGTAAATTTCCAAAAACCAAAAACAAAAAAAGGGGTTGATCCAAAACATTTTTTTGGGGTTTTTAAGATGGGTTTGGGGAAAAATTTTGGAAACCCTTTTTACGACCAGATTTGAAACAAGGGCCCATAGAGGGGGCATGGGAAAAATCCCTCCTCGGAGCGGCGGGACCCATGTTCCTCCCATTGTTGTCACGATGGTTTTTCCCATTTTGCAGTTTTACGGGGAAAGCCAAACATTTATTTCTGTTGGGATGAAGCGGACAGTTCCCCCCCTGTGTGAAATTTTTGTTCGCCCGGGCAAAACCCGGTTTTAGAACTGCGTGAAAACGCTTTTCCCTTTTCACATGTTTTATGATGCAGCAGCAGTTAGAAAAATTTTGGTGGCTTTTAGGGGGGTGGTGGAGGAGGAGGCGGGCATTGGCGGGAGGAGGGAAAAGTTTGACAACGTGGAGGAGAAAGGGGAGCCTCCTGTCAAGGTTGTTGTGTGGCTGGGCCCGGAAGCAAACACCCAGTGGGCCGTAAAAGACAAATTTTTTGTCCCTGACCGTATTACAGTCCACAAAGTCCGCGGGTTTCCAACACCTTTGGGAAAAAACCCATAGGCTCAAGGGGTGGCCCACCTTCTTTTCGTAATTTTTTTAAGGGCTGTACTGCCATTTTGGAAAATAAATTCGGCTTGGGGCTCTCCCCCTTGGCTCGGCACAAGCCAATTTGTTTCTGAACGTGCAAAAGTCTACCACTTGGAAAGGGGGGGGACTTCGTACCAACAAATTTGGGGAAAAGGGCATGGTCGGGTTTTTGCAAACCTTTTGGAATGGGTTTGGGCCATACTGTTGTCTCTTGGCAATTGCCTTTGGAGAACATTGGAAAGCAAACAGCTCCCTTTGGCAAAGGGGGGTTTGGGGCCTTACTGGCTGAAATTTCCATGCGTGCCACTTTGGGGGCTGTGCTGTTTGGGGGTGGCCGGATGGACCACCCCATCTGAAATGTTTTTTCCCAGGCCACCCGGAGGTGAGGCAAGTGGTTTTACGCAGGGCCGGGGGTGCCCCAAATTTGCTTCGGGGAAAGGGTTCCCTTTTTGCCCACAAATCCCACATAAAACCCATGTTCCCCTCCTCCGGGGGGGGGGGGTCTTAGCAAAAAAAGGCCACACCACCGAGAAGTTGATTTTTTTCCCCCAAAGTTCCACACTGGGTGGGCTACAAACCCCGCTGCTTTTTTTGGGCCTGCCCAAACGGGTTTTCTTCCCCCTGGCCTTTCCTCCCGACCCCGCACTTTGCCCTTTTCCCTGCTGACTCCCCGGCCATAATAAATACTTGCGCTGCCGGGCCCCTACCTAAAACGCAAGCCTTTAAAGGAAATCTTTCCCAACGATGATGATGAAATCCTTGCCTTTTACCCACTCCCCCGTGTGTTTGGCTACATCTTTATTTTAAATTTGGTTTATCTTCACTGCTGTTCTCTTCAACGGTCTTGGTATGCAGAGGCTGACCTCTCACAACATAACCTCCCATGCCACTCTCCATATTAATACTTTGCCTGCCTACTGCAAGAAGCATGGGATGTCTGCCCCACTTCTTCGTTGCCAAGTAGCTGTTGATTGTCCTCAAATTGATCGTCCTCGCTGTATAGTGGCACTGAGCCCAGACCACATAGTAGTTCTCTGGCTGAGGGAACCGAACAGGGCAGAGGTGGGTTGAGGACAAGTGAGAGCCGCTGAGCTGTTCCCGGGCCATGCCAACAAAGGGTTGTGTCTGACGAACCCACTAACTTTTGGCTGGTGTTGTCAGATGTCATCTGGGATGAAGTTGATGACAAAGTCAACCATTCAAGAACTCTTGAGTTTGTGGTCAACACACGTGGCCGCTAGATGACATCGGCAGTTCTGGCCTCACCGAGTCACCCCTGCTGTGACGAAAACTGATTTTGAGTCCATTTTCAACCTCAAAATCCAACTAGTTCATCTTTAATAATACCAGCCTATAGTAGTAGCCCACCTCTACCTTGATGGTGTCTGAGTTGAAGTTAAGGTCTGTACCTGTTACTGATCAAGCCATTGGCCCATCCATCTGGTCTGTTAAATGTTATTCTCATCTCATCAGTCCAAATTTTCTATTGACGCTTTCCCACCTTAAATGTGTCTCAAATCTTTGGCAGTTAATTTGTTTCTTTTTCCTCAAATGGTTTCTTGTAACCCTGTTGACTGTTTGCAACAAAACATTTGATGGTTCTGTGATCATGGCTGAATATCTTAGCAATTTCAAGAGTACTGCATCCTTCTAAAAGACTTTCAACAATGTTTGACTTTTTAGTCATTGTAAATGCAAGAAGTATGTTTTTTGTACTTGTTTTGTTTCTTCATCTTTTTGGGACCAAATTAATTGATAATTCTATTAAAAGTTATTTTTTGGGCTAGGTTTTTTCTTCATTGCAGTGATTTCCTTTTCTGTCAGTTACATTTCTTTTTTAGCCCACTTTGCCTGAGAAAAACAAACTGTCTAATAAGTTTTCACACCTTGATATATGGTTAGGAGATATCTCCTTTGGCCTCATACTCCTGTATTACACAAATACACTTCACCTGATATGCTTTAGTCCAATAGACACTGACATTTATATAGTATGGAGTTGGAAAATATGCTTAAAAATTATGATAGGATCAAAATGATACCGAAACATTGTCATGATAACCCATGTGTAGGTTTTATTTTATTATTTAGTGTGTTTATACACTTGTGAAAATACAAAATTAAAAACTTAAAAAAATACTCACTTGCCTAATAATTGTGCACATGGTGAATTGATAGATAGATAAAAAGACAGACAAACAGGTAGATAGATAGATAGATGTGATAGAATTAGAAAGAAAAAGATAAAGAAAAGATTGATTTGTATAAAGTTTTAAATTCATGTACTCAAAGATACATGCAAGAAAGCTAACCATTTAATTGGCAGTGGTACATGAATAGACTGCCCATTAACATGGGAAAATGTTAAGAAGCATAGTACATATTATTTATTTTTATTTATTATATTATATTATATTTAAGTATAAAAAACAATATTAATGCTGTTTGTCTGTAGTTGGTTTGTTACATATTGTTCAACACACCTGGCAAGTTCTATTACAGTGTGTTACATTTTAAAGGCTTGTGCAATATAATTTATCTTTAGTTGTTACTTTATAACCCTTCTGGTTAGGAACATACAGTATCTTCTATTATATGCTAACATTTTGTCCTGTCAGATTTTCTTCCCTTTCTTTTTTATATATATATATTCTCTACTTTCTCTTGACAGTCCAATTATCACAGACAGCTGGAGTTTTGTCTTTCCTCATTATTACTTTAAAAGAAGGTGCACCTTTTGAGCCTAATAAATGCTCGCTTTCTGAAGGTGGTTTTTACTAAATGCTTCTCAGGTTTCCAAAGCATAACCTTTAAGAAGAAAATTATAATGAATCTTTTGTAGCATTTCAATGGTATAATTTATGGGATTCATAGGGTTCAAATCAGCATGTAACATCCTGCCAAGAATTACCCTTACCAGAAACTTAGGCTTATGTAGATATTATTCTTCTGACTTTTTTTTAGTATAAAGGCTACATGTCTTTAACTCTAGTTGGAATTAAAACTTTAGCTTCTTTTTTTTTTTTTTTGCTTTTTCTTCTTTGTGTTGCTCACATTTCCTTAACAATCAATTTGAAGTACTTTTTCAGTCTCATAAAACTTAATTACTATTGTTTTGCAATTCTAAAATCCAAGCAGCAACCTTCTGTATCTGTGAAATGGCGGCATTTTTTTTCATGAAATTTTTATATATTTTTATATGCTAAAGTGGCGTTAAAATTAGTTTGGCTATTATTACTTTTCCATCACCGATCACCGTCCTGCCTCTCTCCTTCTTTCTCTGCTCTTTGTCTTATCTGATAACAGGGAGTTGACATCACCCACAGTCGGCACACAAGACGCAATCACTTGAAGAACAGAGTGTGTTATCTCTAACAAACAAAGGAGCTTGTTTACTTTGAGCTCTGAAGCTCTCTGCTCCATAGGTCAGATCTCCTGGTCTCGTGTCACTGCTATAGAACCACCCACACTCGGAAGAGACAGGAAGCATCAATCTGAAGCTGCTTGTGGTTTAGTGAAACAGCATGGTGATACAACTGCTTTAACTCCTTAATGACCACCCACCGTCTTCTGACATCGGGCATTTCAGGTCGTTCGTCTAGACGTCGCTGCAGACATCAGAGTTTGCGGCGCCCGGGGCCACAGCAATCGCAGAGACTGGGCTGTCTACACAAGCCTGATCCCGAGCACAGCTCCTGCAAGCACCGTGTGGTTGTCGGTGGTAAAACCTCCGCAACCGGTTGCTTTAAAATCCTTTGAATGCCGCAGATCTGTCACCCGGCAGCGCAAGTCAAAGTTGTTTCCCTGCTCTTTCTTTTATCAAACACCCGGAGAACCACTATCACAGAGCCTTGTGAACGGCTGCACCAGACAGCCCTGGGGACCTGAGTAGACCCAAGCTGTCAATTGAAACACGCCACTGACCTGACACACTGTGTGCTGCCCTGATCACTGCCTGTGTCCAACAGTGACACAGATTATAATGTAATATCATAAATGGAACACTTTAAAAAAAAAAAAAGTAAACGTTCTCCCTTCATGGGATTTAAAAAAAAAAAAAAGTAAAAAAACAGAAAATATGTAAAAAAAAAAAAAAAAAAAAGGAATAAAAAAATAAATAATAAAATAATAAATATTTAATAAAAAATAATTGTGCATATATTACACACACAAAAAAAACCCCTACACATATTAGGTATCCATACAACCGTAATAAACGTGTAGAATAAATCTAACAAGTTTAAGTGTGGTGAAATGTAAAGGTGTAAAAAAAAAATGTAAAAAAAAAATTAGAAAGAAAAATTCTGCAATTATTTATAAGTGAACTTAAACAATACCCCCATAAAATGTACAACCTTGTCCACGAATAAAACGAGGCCTCAATCACACAACTGCGTCATTGAAAAAATAAAAAAGTTACAACATGTTTGAAACGCTAGAGTGCAAAAACTAAAAAAATTTTCTGGACATATAACTACTTTTCAGTTCATCGTGCTTTAAGGGGTTAAATGGATCTTCCCATAATCCATATTTATGACTTATCCACACTCTGGTTGAATATTCCAGGTCTAGGACACCCCTACTGCACCATTTAAAGTCTAGTCCTTTTGGGGCTGTCAAAATATAGCTACAGCGTCTTTCTGTCTCCAGCAGTCCCATCGAATGGCAGTAAGCATGCTGGACCACCTCTCTAGTCAAATTGGAGGGGGAGAGCGGGACCCATAGCTGGGATCAAACTGCTGGGAGGCCCTGTGGATAAATGATAAATTTGGATTTTAAAAAAAACAAAAAGATCAGTGGTAACAGAGGGTCGGGCGCGGTGCGGACAAGCAGCTTTTATATGTACAGTACTTGAGATTTTCAGCTTTGAGGAACCTTCTTTTTGGTGGGATTTTAGGACTGTGTTCTAGGGAAATGTCAGGGATTTCCACAGGCTGCATGTTTTATATTCCTCTCCGCTGCCTTCATATCCCGCAGTGCTGCAGACAGTAACAAATGATGTACACGGAGCCGGGCAGGGAACACATTCATCTCTTGGCTCAGGTGAACGTTATAGACGACATACTCGTCCTTAATACCAGATCGATGTCGGAGGTGAAGAGGGGTGGAGGTGGCAGATCACGGTTATAATTGTAAAGCCTTGAACTTTGGTGCTGTAGACTGACTGTGGATTTTATAGTAGACCTCGCTGCGCGGGTAATGTTATAGATGGCGGTAACCTGAAGCTACGGGGAAAGGATGCACAGTCCAGGCATAATATGAGCAGCAGCTGATATCCAGAGTCTCCGGTGTGCAGCACGGACAGCAGCTAGATGCTGGATTGGGGGTGACTCAGTAAGGGCCAGGTAGGTTGTCACAGGTATCTGGAGCCGACTGTTTCCCACAGCTGCTGGAGGGGCCATAGAGCCAACACCACCATCCAGGGGCTCCCACAGCTGCTGGAGGGGCCATAGAGCCAACACCACCATCCAGGGGCTCCCACAGCTGCTGGAGGGGCCATAGAGCCAACACCACCATCCAGGGGCTCCCACAGCTGCTGGAGGAGCCATAGAGCCAACACCACCATCCAGGGGCTCCCACAGCTGCTGAAGGAGCCATAGAGCCAACACCACCATCCAGGGGCTCCCACAGCTGCTGGAGGGTCCATAGAGCCAACACCACCATCCAGGGGCTCCCACAGCTGCTGGAGTGTCCATAGAGCCAACACCACCATCCAGGGGCTCCCACAGCTGCTGGAGGAGCCATAGAGCCAACACCACCATCCAGGGGCTCCCACATCTGCTGGAGGGTTTATAGAGCCTACACAACCATCCAGGGGCTCCCACAGCTGCTGAAGGGGCCACAGAGCCAACACCACCATCCAGGGGCCCCACAGCTGCTGAAGGGGCCACAGAGCCTACACCACCATCCAGGGGCCCCACAGCTGCTGAAGGAGCCATAGAGACAACACCACCATCCAGGGGCTCCCACAGCTGCTGAAGGGTCCATAGAGACAACACCACCATCCAGGGGACCCACAGCTGCTGGAGGGTCCATAGAGCCAACACCACCATCCAGGGGCCCCACAGCTGCTGGAGGGTCCATAGAGCCAACACCACCATCCAGGGGACCCCACAGCTGCTGGAGGGTCCATAGAGCCAACACCACCATCCAGGGGCCCCATAGCTGCTGGAGGGTCCATAGAGCCAACACCACCATCCAGGGGCCCCACAGCTGCTGGAGGGTCCATAGAGCCAACACCACCATCCAGGGGCTCCACAGCTGCTGGAGGGTCCATAGAGCCAACACCACCATCCAGGGGTCCCACAGCTGCTGGAGGGGCCATAGAGCCAACACCACCATCCAGGGGCTCCCACAGCTGCTGGAGGGTCCATAGAGCCAACACCACCATCCAGGAGCCCCACAGCTGCTGGAGGGTCCATAGAGCCAACACCACCATCCAGGGGCCCCACAGCTGCTGGAGGGTCCATAGAGCCAACACCACCATCCAGGGGCTGCCACACACGCTCATTTGAGTTCAAGTCTGGGGAACTAGAGGACAGGGTAGCACTTACAAGTCTTGGTCCTGATCTTATAACCAATGTTGGACATATCTAGCTGTGTGACATGTCACATTGTCTTGCTGGAAGATCCCAACTGCCCCAGGGAAGACAATCCGCATCTGTTGGTGTACATGCAAGGAGGGATTCATACCCAGATCAGGTGAGCACACCTTCCACATTGATGAGTGGCCCAGACAATACCACAAAACATCCCCCAAACCATAATGCAGCCACAACCACTTTGTGCTCTTCCAGCAGTGGTTGCAGGGTGTTTGTTTTCTGATGTTTCTCGTCTCACATGCCAATGTCCATCCATTCGATAAAGCAGAAAATATGACTTCTCGACGTAGACCACCCTATTGCAATCACAGAGGTCCACTTCTCATTCTTCATGAAAATAAAAGCCTTTTTTGCTTATATAGCTTGATAAGCAGAGGTGCAGTGACATCCATCTGCTCCGGAGCCTCATACACAGTAGGGTTAGCAGAGGTGCAGTGACATCCATCTGCTCCAGGGTCCCATACACAGTAGGGTTAGCAGAGGTGCATGTGTCATCCTCGCTCCGGGCCCATACACAGTAGGGTTTAGCAGGGGTGCAGTGACATCCATCTGCTCCGGAGCTCCATACACAGTAGGGTTAGCAGAGGTGCAGTGACATCCGTCTGCTCCGGGCCCCCATACACAGCAGGGTAAGCAGAGGTGCAGTGACATTCTTCTGCTCGAGGGCCCCATACACAGTAGGGTTAGCAGAGGTGCAGTGACATCCGTCTGCTCCTGACCCCATACACAGTAGGGTGAGCAGAGGTGCAGTGACATCCGTCTGCTCCAGGGCCCCATACACAGTAGGGTTAGCAGAGGTGCAGTGACATCCGTCTGCTCCGGGGCCCCATACACAGTAGGGTTAGCAGAGGTGCAGTGACATCTGTCTTCTCCAGGGCCCCATACACAGTAGGGTTAGCAGAGGTGCAGTGACATCCGTCTGCTCCGGGGCCCCATACACAGTAGGGTTCTCAGAGGTGCACTGACATCCATCTGCTCTAGCGCCCCATACACAGTAATGTTAGCAGAGGTGCAGTGACATCCATCTGCTCCAGGGTCCCATACACAGTAGGGTTAGCAGAGGTGCAGTGACATCCCTCTCCTCCAGGGCCCCATACACAGTAGGGTTAGCAGAGGTGCGATGACATCCGCCTGCTCTGGGGTCCCCATACACAGTAGGGTTAGCAGAGGTGCAGTGACATCCATCTGCTCCTGGCCCCATACACAGTACGGTTAGCAGAGGTGCAGTGACATCTGTCTGTTCCGGGCCCCATACACAGTAGAGTTAGCAGAGGAGCAGTAACATCCATCTGCTTTGGGGCGCCATACCCAGTAGGGTTAACAGAGGTGCAGTGACATCCGTCTCCTCCGGGGCTCAATACCCAGTAGGTTTCACTGTTATGTCATACACACGTCTGGTCGCCTCCTGGGTTATTTTGGCGGTGAGCTGCTCTACTGTATTGTGCTGGTCACCCTTGCACACCTACGTAGCTGATGTTCACCCTTTGCATCAATGGCACAAGGTGCTCCACATTTTCCACAATAACTTAGTTTGTCCACTCATGACACTTTCACCACAGCAGCCGCCAATTATAATATGTAAGTTGGCTGCTCTTACCTCTGCTAGTGACCTCCTTGCTTCCTACTTTAAAGGGGTTCTATCATTACATTAAATGGTCTTCAGAATAAGGGAACATTATTTCATTTCATTGGCTGACGGCTCTACTAATTTACATTCTGTCTGGCCCCCGGTCGTATTCACGGGAGCGTGCATTCCTGCCTCTTTCACTCAGAATAAGGGGCCGGCAACATTTCACTCTGCACAGCCAGGAGCTGCACAGTAACACTACAGCTGCTTCTACAATCAGAAAACAGCAGAATTGTGCCTCAGTGCCTAATGCTCCTGCGTGTAAACATAGAAGGGAGACAGATCTGTGCTGCTCTGTATAGGTTCATAGAAGACTGGATTCAACTGTAACAAACCTCCAGCTGTGAGAGGAGAAGAGATCAGTGCTCTGAGTTCATAGAAGACTGTCTAGACTGAATGCAGGGCTGTGGTATGTAAACAAACAGCTCTTACAAAATAAGACTGCATAGGGAGAGGAACGACACAGTGACATGTGGACAGAGAGGGGAGGGCACACTGACTCGGGAGAGAGCATGAACAGTGAATGGGGGAGGGGGGATGATGTCATCCCCATTCAGTTAAGAAACACCCAGCTGGGAGGAGAAGAAATGCCTCTGGATTTGAAGAGTTGAGAAACTGAGATTACATTGAAACACACGAACTGATGAAGTGATACATCCCCTTTAAGTCTCGTTCTATTCTGCGTAACAAGGTGACCCTCAGCTGCTGCAGAACCTCATGGCACACACCTCGGTGCAGGAGGACATTGTGTCCCGCACCTCAGCTACTTCCGAACCCCTTGGGTTTTATAGTAAGTTGGACATTTAGCTCTGTTCACCCAGAGGCATTGCATTATCACATCTACAAAACCACTTCGACTGTTGTAATTTTTGTCTTCATGGACTTCTTTGTCCTCATTATTCGGACAGTAAGAGGCAAGACCCGCACTGTTTTCTTAAAATGCTCATTTGCTTCCATATCTTGGCTACAATCGTGGATCATTTAGCTGCGTGTTCACCATAAACAGCGACGAGCTGCCAGCGCATTACAGCGAGCGCCAAGAGACGAGAGGGAGCGACCCGAGCCTGGCGCTCGGAGAAGGCGCAGCTTCATTATACATGCTGTCTGATGCCTCCCCAGTGCGGCTGCTGGACGGAAGACATGAATAATTTACTGTAAAGTGTCTCCGTTATTAATCATTATCACTGTCTGTCTAATGTGATAGATCCGCCAGTATCACTCAGTGTCAGCAGCACGACATGACTGAACGCTTCCTTCATTAAAGAGTAATTCTGCCCAGGAATAAACATTCTCCAGCCTGTTCAAGTGTAATAACTGTCCTCAAGAGGCATTATTATAGTAGTTTACTACCACTCCCATGTACAAGAATATAACTACTATCATACTGCCCCTTATTTACAAGAATATAACTACTATAATACTGCCCCCTATGTACAAGAATATAACTACTATAATACTGCCCCTATGTACAAGAATATAACTACTATCATACTGCCCCCTATGTACAAGAATATTTAACTATTATAATACTGCTCTAATGTACAAAAATAGAACTATTATAATACTGCCTCCTATGTACAAGAATATAACTACTATAAAACTGCCTCCTATGTACAAGAATATAACTACTATAATACTGCCTCCTGTGTACAAGAATATAACTACTATAATACTGACTCCTATATACAGGAATATAATTACTATAATACTGCCCTATGTACAAGAATATAACTACTATAATACTGCCTCCTGTGTACAAGAATATAACTACTATAATACTGCTCCCTATGTACAAGAATATAACTACTATAATACTGCCGCCATGTACAAGAATATAACTACTATAATACTGCCCCCTATGTACAAGAATATAACTACAGGCAGTCCCCTACTTACATCGTTCCGACTTACATACGTCCCCTAGTTACAAACGGAGACTTATGGGGCGTGGCTGACATTCAACACTGAGTCACGCCCCATGATAACCAAGTGCCAGCATGCCACAGCTGCACATGAGATACAGAACGTTAGGTGAAATCTTCTAAAAAAGGGCACAGACAGCAAAACAAATGTAAAAACTGTTCCCTGTACTATCCCCAAATTTTTTTTGCTGGAATTACATTTAATAAATATACCTGTTCCGACTTACATACAAATTCAACTTAAGAACAAACCTACAGTCCCTATCCTGCTTGTAACCCGGGGACTACCTGTACTATAATACTGCCTCCTGTGTACAAGAATATAACTACTATAATACTGCCCCTTATGTACAAGAATATAACTACATAATACTGCCCCCATGTACAAGAATATAACTATTATAATACTGTCCCCTATGTACAAGAATATAACTACTATAATACTGCTCCCTATGTACAAGAATATAACTACTATAATACTGTTCCTATGTACACGAATATAACTACTATAATACTCCCCCTATGTACAAGAATATAACTACTAGAATACTGCTCCCTATGTATATGAATATAACTACTATAATACTGTCCCCTATGTACAAGAATATAAATACTAGAATACTGTCCCCTATGTACAAGAATATAACTACTATAATACTGCCCCTTATGTACAAGAATATAACTATTATAATATCCTCCTCTATGTACAAGAATAGAACTACTATAATACTGTCCTCTATGTACAAGAATATAACTACTATAATACTGCCCCTATATACAAGAATATAACTACTATAATACTGCCCCTATTTACAAGAATATAACTACTACTACTATAATACTGCTGCTATGTACAAGAATATAACTACTATAATACTCCCCCCCATGTAAAAGAATATAACTATTATAATACTCTCCCCTATGTACAAGAATATAACTACTATAATACTGCCCTCCATGTACAAGAATATAACTACTATAATACTGCCCCTATGTACAAGAATATAACTACTATAATACTGCCCCTATGTACAAGAATATAACTACTATAATACTGCCCCCAATGTACAAGAATATAACTACTATAATACTGCCCCCAATGTAAAAGAATATAACTACTATAATACTGCCCCCTATGTACAAGAATAGTAGATCTATGTACTGCAAAGATAAATCACAGACACGAAGCGCAACTCCTCGTGCAAATAAAGTTTTAAATTACAGGAGTAATAAATATAAAAGAGCTTCTCACCCATTTAAGTTGTGCAAATGAAATGGCACTGCACATATTTGGGCATACGTGAATATCCAACCCCTAGGGTTATGGCCGAGCTGCCTCCTTCTGAATCGCGGTGCTCCTCCACAGAACTTTTTGGTGAGCTCCGGTTTCAAATGGTCGGATTGGTTTATTCCAAAAAGACGTATGGAAACAAACTGGATGCAGGTATAAAAAGCGCTCTAGGCTATAGTTTGAAATTACAATGTAAAAACAAAAGACACTTGGTACCTGACCATATAGCAGTGTCTATAATTTATTACAGCAGCGCTTTAAACAATAACGCGTTTCACAGAGACTCCTGCTCTGCTTCCTCAGGTTGTAACATGTGAAATGAACAGAGATTGTGTCTTTATAAATAAAGCTAATTACGATTAATCAGGTTTACAAGAAAAAAACAGTATCACATGACTGGTCCACAGATAGTGTCTCTAAAACATCAAAATTGTATATACATAATAAAAAACATGTATATGAATCCTAAAATACATACTCTATAAATAAAATTGCTTTTAAACAGTAGTTTGTACATTTAATATAACCTTGTTTAAAAAATGGAGAATAAAAGTCAGTGAAAGTGTTATTAATAAAATGACCACAATGGGGAGCTCTGATGTTTGAAAAGTGAAAAATGTAAGCCAAGTTTTATCTAAGTTCAAGTGTATATTACACTACTCAGTCAGTAGATGGTGCTTGTAAAACTACAAATGAAACCCATACTAAAAGAACAAAATGCTTTTTTATTAAATTTATTTAGGTGCTCTGCACGGTTCATGTTATAAAGTCAGACATCTCATTCAGGCCGTGAGGATGTATAGAGTTGAGTTTAAATATCCAGAATGTTTCTTTTTCTGAGAGTTTTTTTTATCCCTGTTTTGCACGTATTACGGAATGAATTCAATTGGCTGAACCGAGAAAGTGGATTCTCCTTCATTGTGTGCTGTTACAAAGTGTCTGGATAAACTTACATGGTGTTTTACATTAAACCTATGATTGTTAATGCGTTTCGATAATTTCATGACCGTTCTACCCCCATTTTGCACCCCGCAATTGCATGTGAGTAGATATATTACATAAGAGCTGGCACATGTAATTTGACCTTTTACTTTGAAAGTTTCCTTTGTTACAAAAGAGGTGAAATCCGCTCCTTCTACCATAATACTACAGCACTTGCAAGTTTTGGAACCACATTTTTTTGGTCCCCAGTTGGTATTTTAACTAGGGTGTTCAGAATTGTTGTTTTTATTGAGATATCTGACTCTTGAGGGGGCAATGATGTTCTTTTTTGTTTTAGCCTGTCTGTAGATAATGGGCGGATCATGCTAAGAGGGGACATAATATGGGATCCAGTTTTAAGATTTCCCAATGTTTTTGAAGAATGTGTTGTACATCTTTATGCTGTGAAGAGAAGGTAGTAACAAAACTGAATTTTCTTCTCAAATCTTGAAAACTTTGATATTGTGTCTTTAAATTTTTTTTCAGGTTTTTTGCTATCTAGTCTTTTTGCTCCAATAATGGGGCCTTCTTTTTCGCATTTTTTTACCAATTCTTTTGGGAAATTTTTCTTTATGAATTTTTCTTCTAAGTATTTTGCCTGTTGCTTGAAATCTGCATTATTGGTGCAATTTTTTTCTTATTCTTCGGAATTGTCCAAAGGGGACATTACGTGTCCAACTTCGGAAATGGTTACTTTGAAAGTGTAAGTAGTTATTTGAATCACATTCCTTGAATGCATTTTTGGATTTATTTACACCGTTCTCAACAAAAAGATGTAAATCTAAAAAGATTATTTCATAAGAATTAGAATTAAAATTCAAAGTAAAAGAAATGCCCCTATTATTGCTATTTAGATAGTCCACAAATATTACATCATTGCCCCCTCAAGAGTCAGACATCTCAATAAAAACAAAAATTCAGAACACCCTAGTTAAAATACCAACTGGGATCAAAAAAATGTGGTTCCAAAACTTGCAAGTGCTGTAGTATTATGGTAGAAGGAGTGGATTTCACCTCTTTTGTAACAAGGAAACTTTCAAAGTAAAAGGTCAAATTACATGTGCCAGCTCTTATGTAATATATCTACATCACATGCAATTGCGGGGTGCAAAATGGGGGGTAGAACGGTCATGAAATTATCGAAACGCATTAACAATCATAGGTTTAATGTAAAACACCATGTAAGTTTATCCAGACACTTTGTAACAGCACACAATGAAGGAGAATCCACTTTCTCGGTTCAGCCAATTGAATTCATTCCGTAATACGTGCAAAACAGGGATAAAAAACTCAGAAAAAGAAACATTCTGGATATTTAAACTCAACTCTATACATCCTCACGGCCTAAATGAGATGTCTGACTTTATAACATGAACCGTGCAGAGCACCTAAATAAATTTAATAAAAAAGCATTTCGTTCCTTTAGTATGGGTTTCATTTGTAGTTTTACAGCGCCATCTACTGACTGAGTAGTGTAATATACACTTGAACTTAGATGAACTTGGCTTACATTTTTCACTTTTCAAACATCAGAGCCCCTTGTGGTCATTTTATTAATAACACTTTCACTGACTTTAAGTCTCCATTTTTAAACAAGGTTATATTAAATGTACAAACTACTGTTTAAAAGCAATTTTATTTATAGATTATGTATTTTAGGATTCATATATATGTTTTTTATTATGTATATTACGATTTTGATGTTTTAGAGACACTATCTGTGGACCAGTCATGTGATAACTGTTTTTTTTTTTTGTAAACCTGATTAATCGTAATTAGCTTTATTTATAAAGACACAATCTCTGTTCATTTCACATGTTACAACCTGAGGAAGCAGAGCAGGAGTCTCTGTGAAACGCGTTGTGTTTTAAAGCGCTGCTGTAATAAATTATAGACACTGTTATATGGTCAGGTACCAAGTGTCTTTTGTTTTTACATTGTAATTTTAAACTATAGCCTAGAGCGCTTTTTATACCTGCATCCAGTTTATTTCCATACTTTTTTTGGAATAAACCAATCCGACCCTATGCACAAGAATATAACTATTATAATACTGCCCCTATGTACAAGAATATAACTACTATAATACTCCCCCTATGTACAAGAATATAACTACTATAATACTGCTCCTATGTACAAGAATATAACTACTATAATACTGCTCCTATGTACAAGAATATAACTACTATAATACTGCCCCCCTATGTACAAGAATATAACTACTATAATACTGCCCCCTATGTACAAGAATATACAGTAATATGAAAAAGTTTGGGCACCCCTATTAATCTTAATAATTTTTAGTTCTAAATATTTGGGCGTTTGCAACAGCCATTTCAATTTGATATATCTAATAACTGATGGACACAGTAATATTTCCGGATTTAAATGAGGTTTATTGTACTAACACAAAATGTGCAATATGCATTAAACCAAATTTTGACTGGTGCAAAAATGTGGGTACCCTTATCATTTTATTGATTTGAATACTCCTAACTACTTTTTACTGACTTTCTGAAGCACAACATTGGTTTTGTAACCTCACTGAGCTTTGAACTTCATAGCCAGGTGTATCCAATGATGAGAAAAGGTATTTAAGGTGGCCAATTGCAAGTTGTTCTCCTATTTGAATCTCCTGTGAAGAGTGGCATCATGGGCTCCTCAAAACAACTCTCAAATGATCTGAAAACAAAGATTGTTCAACATAGTTGTTCAGGGGAAGGATACAAAAAGTTGTCTCAGAGATTTAAAGGGGTTGTCTCGCTACAATGATTGGGTTTTAATTTAAAGATCTTTAAAAAACAAGCAGCTTTGCAATATATGTTCATTACAAATGTTCTACTGATTTTGAGCTAGCCCTGTTAGTATTACTACATCAGCTTCTCAAATCTCTATAGTAGCTGACCTGTTGATCCTTATCTTACTGGCTGTCAGGTCTGAATGACTCATCACCTTTGAAGACAGGTCGGAGCAGAGAGCCCCTCCAGCACAGAATGCTTCTGGAGGGGGAGGGAGGACTCTGGCGTCTGTGTCCTTACTGCCTGGATTAACCCTGTGTGTGCCTGCTTCCTCCTGCTCTCTACACAGATAGATGTGACAGCAGTGACCCTGTCTGTTACTATAATCATGATATGTCTTTGGAACTGTGACTATACTAATACTATACAGTTCAGGCATGTGAATACTTTATGTTCTCCTGTATTAGGGACACATCCTGAGTATAGTAACACTGCCCTTGTTGTTGCTGGAGATGTGGAGACTTGTAAGCTAAGCAGGGGATATAGGAACACTTGCATCCTCTCTGCTCTGTTATTAGCACACCACTTCACATTCCTCTCTACACTCATAGATCAGCCCTCTCCTGCAACAGACCTAGGCAGGCACACACAGGGTGAACTCTGAGAGCAAACCCCCTCCCCCCCTGTATAGAAGTTACGTAGCTGCCTGTGTGCTGATGGAAGGGGGAGAGGGAGCAGAACAGACAGACAAGCTAGCACGCCCCTCAGTTCAACTTACCAGGGACACTGACAGGCTGAAAGCTCGTAATGAGACAACTCCTTTAACCTGTCAGTTTCCACTGTGAGGAACATAGTAAGGAAATGGAAGACCACAGGGACAGTTCTTGTTAAGCCCAGAATTGGCACCCAAGAAAAAAAATCGGGAAAGGGCAGAGAAAGAACGGTGAGAAAGCCCAAGGACAACCCACAGCCCAACCCCCAAAGAGCTGCAGCATCATCTTGCTGCAGATGGTGCCCAATGTGCATGGGGTAAACAATACAGCACACTTTGATAAAAAAAGGGGCTGTATGGGAGAGGGATGCGAAAAAAAGCCTTTTCTAAAAGCAGCCCACAAACAGTCGCCTGGGGAAATGAAAAAACACATTTGGACAAGCCAGCTTCATTTTGGAAAAAGGGGTTCCTGTGGAAGATGAAACAAAGTTTAGTTGTTTTGGTCATCCCCAAAAAAGGGGTTTTGCCCTGGCGTCCCCAAAAAAACAGCATTTTTCCCAAAAAAAACACTTGGGTACCCCCGTAAAATTTGGTGGAGGTTCCCTCATGCTTTGGGGGGGTGTGGGGCCCTTTCCGGGACCGGGATCTGGGTTTAAAAAATTTAGGGTCTTAAAGGGTTCAACTCATTTTTCAGCAGATTTTTCGAATAAAGGACAAGAAAAGTGATGGGAATTTTTAAAATTAGGGCCGGGGATGGGGTAAATTTTAGAAAAACAATGAAACCAAACCAGCTCCAAATTACTCAGGCATTCATTCAGAGGAAAAAATTACAAGGGTTTTGGAATGGCCCCTTCCCAAATCCCAGACCGGAAAATCATTGAACATCTTTTGGGGTACTTTTAAGCGGGCTGTCCTGCTCGGGACCATCACAAATTAAACTGAACTTGAATTGTTTTTTTTAAAGATGGAATGGTCCCAAAAAACCTTTTATCCAGGATCCAGGAACTGATTAAAAAACAGGGGCGACCCAGAGGGTGTTATTTTTGCAAAAGGAGGGTCTACTAAATATTAATGTCCTTTTTTTGTTAGGGGTTTCCCAAAACTTTTTCACCGGTTAAAAATTTTGGTTTTTAAGCCCTATTGCACATTTTGTGTTTTGTACAATAAACCCAATTTTTAAACCCCGGGAAAAATTACTGTTTTCCATCAGTTATTAAAATTTAAACAAAATTTAAAGGTTTTTTGCAAACAAACCCCAAAAAATTTTAAAAACTAAAAATGATTTAAGGGTTAATAGGGGGGCCCAAAAATTTTTTTATATGAACGGGAACTAATATAATAAATGCCCCATGTACAAGGGAAAATTTAAATTCTAAAATTTCTGCCCCTAAAGTACAAGAAAAAAAACGGGCTATAATTTTGCTCCCCATGTAAAAAGAATAAAACAACCCATAATACTGCTCCTTTTGTACAAGAAAAAACTTTCTATAATACTGCCCCCTTTGTACAAGAATTTAACTTTCTTTTAATACCCGCCCCCTATGTTTCAAGGATATAACTACTATAAAACTGGCCCCCAAAGGGACAAGAATAAACTACTATTATACTGCCCCCCCATGTACAAGAATATAACAACTATAATTTCTTGGGCCCCCTAGTACAAAAATATAATACTAATAATACTGCTCCTATGTACAAGAATATAACTAACATATAAACATGCTCCTATGTACAAGAATATAACTACTATACTAATACCCTCTGTGTATGCAGCTTGCTGGTCTGTGGAGCATCTGGCCAGCCCCTCTGATCATAGTTTTTATTATTTGTCCTGTGAGTATTTGAGAAGTCTTATTGACGGGGCAAAGCCTTTATGGTTATGTCTGATCAGCACGTAATTCCTGTTTGCTGACCACCATCTGCAGATTGAGTTACGTGAATCCTTTTCTCTGAGCTCCCTGTAGCTGTTGCAGGCAGAATTTTACTATTCAGCTCCTTTTCTTAGTACATTTTTTTGCTTTTTTTCCTCTTGTAGAATTGTGTGTTGTTAAAAGAAAAAGAGGACGACCTAAAGGTTCCACTAAGAAATCCATTGCTGAGGAGGGCCCGCGGAGATCAATGGAAGTCTGCCCAAAGAGGACACCGAAGAGGGACGCCTGTCCCCAGTGCCTGTGCAGAAGTTGGACAGGCCGAAAAAATGCAGCCGAACTTTTTCCAACATTAGACAGTTGAAAAAGCACATCTGCATCATTGTGTTAAATGACGATGAAGATGTCACGCAAGGTACGTGAGAGAAATAGTTCCATTATGTCGTCTCCAGTGACATCCAGAGCTGCCATCCAAATTCTGATGACTGCCGGATATCCTCTAACCCTTTCCCGACGTAGGACGTACCCATACGCTCTAGCGGGAAGTGTGTTCCCTCAAATGGACGTATGGGTACGTCCTGGCGTTCGTGCAGGCTTACAAGTGAGCCCCGCACGATTGCGACATGGGACCCGCGGTAAATTAACAGTGTTCTCATGCCGCATCACCCGTGGCCGGAGTGAGCTCCGGCTGCAGATGATTAACCCTTCATTGTCGTGACCTATCATGGTCGCGATGATGAAGTTGCAGGCAGGAGGAGCGGACTGTCTGGTGACATGACCATGCCCACAACGCCTTGTGGGCATGGTGACTGACAGTCGACATGGAGACCAGTATAGTGCAGTTTTGCTCTGTACTGGCATACCTTGTAACAGCGATTTGAAGATCGCTGTTAAAAATCCCATATGGGGATAAGTGAAATGAAAAAAATAAATTGAATAAGTAAATAAAAAAAGTTATAATAAAGTAAATTAACTAAAACGAATATTAAATATATAATAACGGTACAGAACCCACCCTATAAAATTTGTCCACGTTTATTTCAACCGTACGATGATCGCTTGTTAAAAAAGAAAAACATGTCACAGAAAGAAATTGCGATTTTTGTTTCATACCGCAGCACATATAATGGAATAATTTAGTGGATCAAAATCTTCATATAAACTCACCAAAGCGGTGATTAATTTAAATCAGTCAGTTCATCCGCAAAAAAAAAAAAAAAATAAAAGTCCTGACACAGCTTTGTATATGGAAAATAAAAAAGTTATGGCTTTAAGAAGACAGCGAGTTGTTATATTGTTTTACTTAAAACTATCACTTTTTTGTGTGAATTAATATAGGGGTTTCTCATTTATAAAAATTTTATAACTATATAAACCAGGTATCACCATAATCGTCTCGACCCAGAGAGTAAAACAAACTTGTCATGTATATTGCACGGTGAGCGCTGTTAAAAATACAAATAAAAAAACACTACTAGGATTGCAGTATTTTCATCACCCTGCGCTTCCAAAATAACGGATTTAATGCGATCAAAAAGGCTTGTCCCAAAAATGATTCCAATAACAACATCAAATCATACTGCAAAAAGCAAGCCCATTACAAATCTCTGTACAAAGGAAAACAAATAAAAATCTTATGGCTCTCAGATAGAGATGGGCGAATTTACAAAAAATTCGGTTTTCGGTCATTCAGCCCGAATTTCCCGACAAAAATAAATTCGGTCCGAAATTACTTCGGGACGAATTCACGTTTAAAGCAGCTAATTTCCAGGATGCAAGAGCATGCGGGTGCTGTTGAACGTAGTGTGCATGCTTTAATATGCAGAGATGCTTGGTTTGGTCTTCATACATTGTATGTGTTTTTAGAAATGACACGCACAAGACTGTGCCCGCTCTTAGAAACTCGATCTCTATCTAAATTCCCTGGGACTTAAGAGGGGCAAACACTGACCAAAAAAATGAAGCGGGATGTTTAGCCTGATATAAGTTCATAGCAGCAAAAGCTTGGAAAAAATCAAGCTGAGAGCTCAGGTGGCTACATCAGTGACTGAAGAGTGGATGGTGACGGCGGCTGCCACAGCAGCAATGAGGTCTGACAGTGGCACTTGACATTCTGGAGGTGGCAAAAACAGGAGTAGGCCACAGAGTGGCAAATGACAGAGTGGAGGTGACGGCGGCAGCAGCATGAGGTCAACAGGGGCACAATTTACATCTGGAGGTGGCAAAAACAGGAATAGGCCACAGAGTGGGCAATGACACAGTGTGGAGGTAACACAGCAGCAGCATGAGGTCAACATGGCCACAATGACATTCTGGAGGTGGCAAAAACAGGAATAGGCCACAGAGTGGCACAATGACAGAGAGTAAAGGCGACGATGGCAGCAGCATGAGATCAGACAGTGGCACAATGACAGAGAGTGGAGGTGACGGTGGCAGCAGCATGAGGTCAGAGAATGTCACAATGACATTCTGGAGGTGGCAAAAACAGGAATAGGCCACAGGGTGGAACAATGACAGAGAGTGGAGGTGACGGTGGCAGCAGCATGAGGTCAGACAGTGGCACAATGACATTCTGGAGGTGGCAAAAACTGGAGTAGGCCACAGAGTGGCACAATGACAGAGAGTGGAGGTGACAGCGGCAGCCACAGCAGCATGAGGTCAGACAGTGGCACAATGACATTCTGGAGGTGGCAAAAACAGGAGTAGGCCACAGAGTGGCACAATGACACAGTGTGGAGGTGACGGCAGCAGCCACAGCAGCAGCATGAGGTCAGACAGTGGCACAATGACATTCTGGAGGTGCAAAAACTGGGAGTAGGCCACAGAGTGGGCACAATGACAGAGATTTGAAGGTGACGGCGGCAGCAGCAAGAGTCAGAAGTGGCACAATGACAGAGTGTGGAGGTGGGTGGCAATACCAGTCCCTGGTAAAGATGGTTGGTGGCAGATGGAGAAAATCCATCCTCTCTTGTCACATGGGTAGAAAATCCACTCATTTCACCAGACAATGCTTCTGCTCCAATGTCCTCCTCCTCTTCCTCCTCCATTTCAGTCCCCACCGGACTCATGTCGCCGCGAGATGTAGTCACCACGTCTCCATCCCCTGCCCAGACAGATTTTTCAGCATCTGTTCCAGGACTGAAGCAGTGGAATGATGTTATTCATCCCGTAGTCCTGGCGACTGACAAATAACGGGCCTCCTCGAATGGCACAACAAACGGCAGGTGTCACGCATGAGCTGCCACTGGCTGACATCAAAGTTACACAGGGGAGTACTTCCTGTCCGCCTGGATCATCAAAAAATCGTTAATGGCCTTTCTCTGTTCATACAGTCGGTCCAACATGTGCAGGCTGAATTCCAGGGGGTTGGAAACATGGGCATATCAGAGTGTGTTGGGGGAGGCCGTTCTGCCGCTGAAAACTCGAGGAGGGTTTTTCCTGGCTTTGTAGGAATGGATTAAGTGAAATGCACAGTTTCCTGGCCATTTCAGAATCTTCTGAAGATCGGTGGAAGACTTCAGAACCTTTTTACAACCAGATTGAACACATGCGCCATGCAGGGCGCATGGACCATCCCTCCTCGGTGCAGCGTGGACACCATGTTCCTCCCATTGTCTGTCACCATGGTTCCGATTTGCAGTTGGCACGGAGAAAGCCACACATCGATTTCTTGCTGCATGACGCAGAGCAGTTCCTCCCTGTGTGACTTCGTTCGCCGAGGCAAGCCAGTTGTAGAACTGCGTGACACCGCTGTGCCTTACACATGTGGTATGATGGAGCAGTACTTTGGAGGCTAAGATGGTGGTGGAGGAGGAGAGGCGGACATTGGCGCAGGAGCAGCAGTTTGACAACGTGGAGGAGAAAGCGCCGTCTACTGTCCAAGTTCTTGGTGTGCCTGGGCCAGAAGCACATTCACCCAGAGGGCCGTAAAGGACATGTACTGGCCCTGACCGTAGTTACAGCTCCAGGCTCCGCGCTGCCAGCACCTTGGAACAAAACCGATAGCCTCAAGGACTGACCCACTTTCTGTTCTACATATTAATGAAGTGCTGGTACTGCCTTTATGGAAAATAAATTACGGCTTGGAACTCTCCATCTCGGCTCGGCACAAGCCATTAGTTCTCTGAACGGTGCAGAGTCCACTCTTTGGAAAGTAATGGACTGCAGTACCAACAACTTGGACAGGAGCATGTCAGCTTCTGCACCTTAGGATGGTTGGATGCATATTGTTGTCTCTTTGCAATCGCCTTGCTGAACGATGCTGGCGCCATGAGTAGCGGGGAAGCAGGAGCATCTGGACCGGGAGATTGATGTCAAAGAGAAACGGGCTCCCTTCAGCAGAGGTGGTGGAGCCCTTGACTGGCTGCAATGGCATGCGTGCCCTGGGCGCTGCTGCTGCTGTTGCTGCGGCGGCAGGATGGACCACCACATCTGACCCCATGTTTCTCCCGGGCCACCGGATGGTGACGCGGGCAATGTGTTGACGCAGGCCGTGGTGCCAACGTTAGCTCCTTGGCCACGCTTCACTTTCTGCCACAGATTCTACAAACCCATATTCGGCTCCCCCGGGTGTCTTAGCAAGGAACTGCCACACCGCCGAGTACTGATTTTACCGGGCCCAACGCTCCGCACTGAGTGACTATACTGCCGCCGCTGCCTCGCGAGCCCTGGGCCGCTACTTTCTTGGACCTGCGCAGCGGGTTTTTTACCCCGTGGCCGCTTGGCTCCCGACCTCCACACTGCTGCTATCCTGCTGACTCACGGCCACAAAGACCCACTTGCTGGGTGCGCCGCTGCCTGACGGGGCAAGCTGAAAGCCCTCTTCCCTGACGATGATGAAGCCCTTGCTTCACCCGGCACCCAAGGGGCGGTCGGCTACATCATCATCTATTTGTGTTTCATCGTCACTGCGTCCTCATCACCGGTCTTGGTATGCCGAGGCTGACCTCACACAACATGACCACCCATGCCACACTCCACATCTATACTTTGCCGCCTACTGCAAGAAGCAGGGGATATTTGCCCCATTTCTTCGCTGCCAAGTAGCTGCTGACTGCCCTCCTCAAATTGTTCATCCTCGCTATATAGTGGAGCAGAGCCCAGACCACATAGTAGATCTCTGGCTGAGGTGAACCGGATGGGACAGAGGCGGGCTGAGGACCCGGTGAGGGCCGCTGACCACGCTCCCGGGCCATGCCAACCCAAGGGTTGTGTCTGACGTTCCCACCGACTCTTGGCTGGGTTGTCAGAAAGTCATCTGGGAGGAAATGGATGACCTAGTCAACCAATCAAAAAACCCTTTGGGGTTTTCTGAACAACACACGGCCGCTAGATGACAGCGGCAGTTCTTTGGGCCCCACCGAGTTTACCCCTGCTGCGACGTCCCCTTGCTGTGCTGCGACCTGGGCCTGCTCCAGGAATGTTTGTGCCTCTGCCACTCGCAGGTGAAGAGCCTGCCACCTCTCTGTCTGACATACTGTTTGTTCTAAAATGTACAGACACTGTTTGATGAAGATATCTGTATATGATAAATACACACCCTGTATTTCACTCCACATGACCCCAGTAACCAGCTTGGTAACCCTTGGATATAAATTGCGCTCCACAAAGGGGTAGGAAACATTGACTTGTATGTGCCGTTTAAAAACTCGGTGTATTGTACTAAATATAAAAGCACAAACAGGCTTAATTAACCTTCGATATGAATTATCTACGAATTTCTTCTGTGGCGGTGAAAAACAAAGTTTCTTCTACTGAGTACAACTGCAAAAAAACACTTAGTTAACCCTTGGATGTAAATTGCGCAAAAGAAAATTTAGCAACCACAAAAATACCAGCTTTGTAGGTTGTTACAATGGCGTATTTTTTTACGCTACACAACAAGAGAAAAACTTGTAATTAACCTTCGCTTGTGAATTAGGCTACAGGGAAAAAAGTATTTTTTGGCCGTTTTAAAAAGACGGTTTTCTTGGAGTCACCACAGCTGAAAAACAACGCTTAATTAACTCCTGGATGTAAATTGCGCAAAAGAATTGAGCAGCCAGAAATGAAGTGGTATTTGTATTGTAAAAACGCTGTTTCTTTAAATGAATACAACAGGAACTGGGTTAGATGCCCCTTGGATATTCAATTTTGCTGTGAGCAGATAGCATTAAAATGTATATGCAGCAGCACTGGACCACACTGGACTCAGATCCAATACCCCAAAAAATCAGAAAAGAACATTAAGAGAAACAGTTCCTGAGACAAGCTGAGACACCCCCCAAAAATCGCTGTATAAAAATCATTTTTTCAGTAAGACTATCACAATCAGCCGGCAGCACCTTCCTGATCATTTCAGTGAGAGCGGTATGAGCTCCTGGCGTCGCGCCCGGACTTATATAGTGCGGTGACATCACAGAATCCCGCCGGTCTCTGATTGGCTTCACCTCTGCACATGTCATGCAGGCTATGCCCTTCTTCCTCCCAGAGTGCTTTGCCCCATGTAGCGCCATGTGCTCGCAGCCATTTTATCAATCAAAAGCACACTTCGTTCACCCGAAGTACCCCAAACTTCGACTTCGTTCAGAACCAAAGTTTTCCTGAAATTCTAAACGAATTCCACTTCGTTAGAATCAATTCGCCCATCTCTACTCTCAGACTGTGGCGGCTAAAAAACGTGTTTTCCTTTTTGAATAAAATTTTTTTTATTGCGTAAAAGGAGTAAAACATAAAAAAAAAAATACAAATTGGGAATCACTGTAATTGTATCGACCTGCTGAGTAATAATAGCATGTAATTTATACCGCACAGTGACCGCTATAAAGAAAATAAAAATAAAAAACACTCCCAGGATTGCTGTATTTTATTCAAAATGCCTCACAAAAAACTTGATGAAAAGTGATCAAAGCGTCATATGTGTCATGGGGGCTGGCGCGGGAGCCATCGCCCCCCGCGGCCTCCTGCCCGCATGGGGTCCGGCGCGGGTCCCGCGGCTGACCGCGGCCAGCCCATTGCTGCCCGGGCCCCGGCGCTTGTTCACTTACCCGTTTACGCTCCTTTTCTTCCTGCTCCTGCCTTTCCCAGCCGCCGCGCGCACACCCGCTGCTTCGGGCGCGCGCGTGACGACTGGTCGGGATTTAAAGGGCCCGTGCGCCGGTAATTTCTCAAATGCCGACCGCTAGTCCTATATCCAGTCATATGAAAAAGTTTGGGCACCCCTATTAATCTTAATCATTTTTAGTTCTAAATATTTGGGTGTTTGCAACAGCCATTTCAATTTGATATATCTAATAACTGATGGACACAGTAATATTTCCGGATTGAAATGAGGTTTATTGTACTAACACAAAATGTGCAATATGCATTAAACCACATTTTGACTTTTGCAAAAATTTGGGTACCCTTATCATTTTATTGATTTGAATACTTCTAACTACTTTTTACTGACTTTCTGAAGCACAACATTGGTTTTGTAACCTCACTGAGCTTTGAACTTCATAGCCAGGTGTATCCAATGATGAGAAAAGGTATTTAAGATGGCCAATTGCAAGTTGTTCTCCTATTTGAATCTCCTGTGAAGAGTGGCATCATGGGCTCCTCAAAACAGCTCTCAAATGATCTGAAAACAAAGATTGTTCAACATAGTTGTTCAGGGGAAGGATACAAAAAGTTGTCTCAGAGATTTAACCTGTCAGTTTCCACTGTGAGGAACATAGTAAGGAAATGAAGACCACAGGGACAGTTCTTGTCAAGCCCAGAAGTGGCAGGCCAAGAAAAAATATCAAAAAGGGGCAGAGAAGAAGAATGGTGAGAAGAGTCAAGGACAATCCACAGACCAACCTCCAAGAGCTGCAGCATCATCTTGCTGCAGATGGTGTCCACTGTGCATCGGTCAACAATACAGCACACTTTGCACAAGGAGAAGCTGTATGGGAGAGTGATGTGAAAAGAAGCAGTTTCTGAAAGCACGCCACAACAGAGTCGCCTGAGGTATGCAAAAGCACATTTGGACAAGCCAGCTTCATTTTGGAAGAAGGTCCTGTGGACTGATGAAACAAAGATTGAGTCATAGAAAAAGGCGTTATGCATGGCGTCCCAAAAACACAGCATTCCAAGAAAAACACTTGCTACCCACTGTAAAATTTGGTGGAGGTTCCATCATGCTTTGGGGCTGTGTGGCCAATGCCGGCACCGGGAATCTGGTTAAAGTTGAGGGTCGCATGGATTCAACTCATTATCAGCAGATTCTTCAGAATAATGTACAAGAATCAGTGATGAATTTGAAGTTACGCCGGGGATGGATATTTCAGCAAGACAATGATCCCAAACACAGCTCCAAATCTACTCAGGCATTCATGCAGAGGAACAATTACAATGTTCTGGAATGGCCATCCCAGTCCCCAGACCTGAATATCATTGAACATCTGTGGGATACTTTGAAGCGGGCTGTCCATGCTCGGCGACCACCAAACTTAACTGAACTTGAATTGTTTTGTAAAGAGGAATGGTCAAAAATACCTTCATCCAGGATCCAGGAACTGATTAAAAGCTACAGGAAGTGACTAGAGGCTGTTATTTTTGCAAAAGGAGGATCTACTAAATATTAATGTCACTTTTTCTGTTGGGGTGCCCATACTTTGCACCGGTCAAATTTTGGTTTAATGCATATTGCACATTTTGTGTTAGTACAATAAACCTCATTTCAATCCAGAAATATTACTGTGTCCATCAGTTATTAGATATATCAAATTGAAATGGCTGTTGCAAACACCCAAATATTTAGAACTAAAAATGATTAAGATTAATAGGGGTGCCCAAACTTTTTCATATGACTGTAAGGTACACACCTCCTGCACTCTCTGCCAGATTGTTGGTGTGCGTTAGTAAGTCTTGAGAATGTTGGAAGTCCTGTCTGATTACCCGTGTACCAGTCCGTTCTGCTACGTTTCCTGACCTTGCCCGTTTGCCCCCTGTCCTGACCGTCTGCCTGTCTCTGACCACGAACCTCTGCCGCCCGTCCTGACCTCCTGCCTGTCCCCGACTACTCTTCTGGATTACGTCTCTGTACCACGCATTACCCCGGCCGCAATCGCAAGCAAGTCACGTCAGGGGTAGCGACCTGGTAGCCTCACGCCGCAGCAAGTCCATCCCGCTTTGCAGCGGGCTTTGTTGAGTACCGGGGGCTACTTAGACTCCGCTCCCTGGCGTGGCTTAACTATCATTGCTTGCGGTGGTCCAGAGGATCCACCAACCCGTTACAATATGTCCCCCATAATGGTACTAATAGAGACATCACTCATCCCACAAAAAACAACCCCATAATCAGCACCGTATACAGAAAAATGAAAAAGTTATGACTGTCAGACTGTGACGACATAAAAACGCATTTGTATTGTGTAAAAGTAATAAAATATAAAAAAAAACTGTAAAAAATTTATATCATTGTAAGGGCGCATCCCCACGACAATGGACAAATACCAGTCGGTTTATCCGATTGGTATTTGTCTGGTTTGTGTGCCGTACACATGGCCGCAGTGGGGGGGGGGGGGGGGCTTTTCTCTGCGATGAGCCCTCCCCCTTCCCATTCACATGCACATATTCCGTCCAAAAACCGGATGGAAGAATGTGCGTGTAAAATGTTTTTCGGGCGGCCGGGTACTGCTGCACGGGTTTTCCATAGAGCCCTGTTCTGCTCGTTTGCAGCCAATTTTTCAGACGGTCTGCAAAACCGCAAACTGTCTGAAAAACCGGCCGCAAACCCATGCCCTGGGGACATGCCCTAATTGTACCGACCACAAAGTTATCCAGTCATTTACACTGCGCGGTAAACGCTGTAAAATTGAAACCCAAAATACAATGACGGGACTGCGCCCCCCCACCCCCCATTTTCATGGCCCAATGCTGAAAAAAATTATGGAACACCTGTGCGCCCAAAATGCACATCCCTAGATGAGATCCCTGAGGGTTGTTGAATCCAAAATGGGGCGACTTCTGGAAGGTTTCACCTGTTCTGGTACTTTGGAGGCTTTGTGAATGCGACATGGCCCCACCAAAATCTGCGTTCCAAAAGCCAAATAGCGCTCCCTCCCTTGTACGCCCTGCCATGCGCCCAAACAGCAGTTTAAACCCACATATAGGACATTGCCGAACTTGGAAAAAATTGCTGAACAAAGTTTGGGGTGTTTTTTTTTCAGGATTCTTTGCAAAAATGAAACCTTTTCAGCTAAAATATAAGATTGTTGGAAAAAAAAAATTAATTTAAACAGCCTATAGCAAAAAAAATTTGTGAAAGACATGTGGGGTCAATATAACTCACTGCACTCCTGGATAAATTTCCCTTTAAGGGGTGTAGTTTCCAATGTGATGTCTTTTTAGGGGAGTTTATTAATTTTTAGCACCTTTGGGCGTTTGCAAACCTGAAATGGCGCCTAAAGAAAATCGTAATGAAAATGAGACCCCAGAGTCCGGTAGGTGCTCCTCCTATTCTGGATTTGTGGTTGAGTCAAATAGTGCACTAGGGCCACATATGGGATATCTCTGAAGACGGCAGAATCTGGAGAATTGATGTTGAGTTGCGTTTCCGTGGTCACATCTACCATGTTCCAGTAAATTATGGATAAAAATTGAAAATCTCCAAAAGAAAAAAAAAGTGAAATTTTGAAATCTGACCTCCACATTGCTATAATTTACTTTAAGGGGTACAATTTCTTAGATGGAGTCATTTATGGGGGTGTCTAACATACAGGCCACTCAAAGCCACGTCAGAACTGGACTGGTCCCTAGTAAAAAATCCATGTTGCAAATTGTCTTGAAAATGTGACAGATGACTACTAAATTTCTAAGCTGCCTAATGGTGTAAAAAAATTAAGACATTTAAAAATGATGCCAACTTACAGCAGACATATGGTAGATGCTAGTTGTAAACTATTTTGTGTAGAACAACGATCTGTCTTACATGCAGACATTTTTGAAATTTGAAAATGGCAAATTTTTCCAAATTTTCACGATATTTTGATATTTTTCACAAATAAACAAGGATTGTATGAATCAAACTTTCTTACTAACTTAAAGCACAATGTGTCACGAGAAAACATGGATAGGTAAAAGTGTCAAAAAGTTATTCCCACATAATGTGACACATGTCAGATTTCACAAATGTAGCTCCGTCAGTAAGGTGAAAACTGGCCGCGGCGGTGTCAGGGTTAAAAATAAAATGTAGAGTCAATGATCCTCATTATGTCCTACATGAACAAATCTAAAAAGCAGCCGACCACCGTACAAGAAAAGTAACTGTTAGTGGTCACAGGGGTGTGACCTGGACACCCCCTCTAATATACAGTTATGTAGGTATGTGCTTACTATTGTATCTTTGCCTTTCTAGGTAATGACTTCGAGGGGAAGTTTATTCTGCCAGATAATGAAAAGGAGAAGGAAAAACAGCCAAAGAGATCGCGCCTGCAGAAACCGGAGAAGGCGCCGCTGTCGAAAGAGGCCGAGAAAACCCAAGGGGTGAATCCCATCGTCAGTGTTCTTCTAACGGCTCATGAGGCTATCCCAGGTACCGGCCTGTTATGGGTCATACTGTGCTCTGCCGGTGTCCTGCAGTGTAAGGAGCTTACAAACCTAGGAGGAGCCTTAGTTTATTTTTATCAATTAAAAAATGTTAAGTAAATGAACAAAAGAGGAATCTAAATCCAGTCAGTGTTTGGTGTGACTGCCCTCTGCCTTTTGGAGTTCTGGAAGTGAATATGTGGCCCCACAGAGCCCTGATCTCGGCATCACCCCGTCCGTCTGCGATTACATGAAGACACAGACGGAGTTGAACAGCTTCTAGATCTCGGCTTAGTTCTCCAAGATGTTTGGAACAACCTCCCCGCCGAGTTCCTTCATAACTGTCTGCACGTGCCTAGAAGCACAGGGTGGTCACAGCAAATACTGATTTGGGTTTTGATTTCTCTTTTGGTCATGATTTTGCATTTTGTTCATTGATAAAAATGACCTGTTACCACTTCAGTTTTTGAAAGCATTCACACATTTTTTTCCTGCCTGAAACCCACTCCCTAGATTCCTAAACCGACTGCCAGTTCTCCCGACATGTCTGTGTAAATAACAATTCTGGAGCAGCTCTTCTTCTCACTCTGCTTTGTGCTTCTCCTCTTTTCTTTCTTTTGGAAGGGTGTAAATAAATTGACAACTTGGAGTTACTCTTAGCCTTGTTAATAGGTTGTGTCCCTTAACCCCTTACTGACAAAAGACAGACAGTTACATCCTGCACGAAAGCTTCTATGTAGCAGGATTAATCAGTAGTCCTGCATATTACAAAGGCTTATGGGAAGAGAGCTGTATTCTCCAGCACCCTCTATTAGATGTAACAATCCTCAATCCACATGTGTTTCACTGAGCCTTGCAAAGAGCGGGATCCACCCATACCAGTGGAGTTCATCTGAATACAGGTGTTTTGGGGTATTGCCCCATATCAGTGTAAGTAGAATTTACTGAATGGCTGGATGGGTGAGAGGCGAGTCTGGCTCAGAAGGGGTAATGTATCTCATTGGGAAGAAGTACCCTGTCGGTGTGTGAGGATTTAATGGCCTTTTATACCTCACTGGGTATTTGCATATTACAAAGACTTATCGGAAGAGAGCCGAAATGGTGCTTCTCCCCAATGAGATGCATAACCCCATCAGTAATCCCGCTACATAGAAAACTAGTGCTAACACGCGCCGGTAACAGCAGGGAATGGAGCCAGTCCCTGCTGTTTAACACTTTAGAGGCCGTGACGATAGCGAGCATGGAATCTAAATGAATGAAAAATGTGCAACGCACCATTTCTCACTCCATTTCTCACGCAAAATCAGAACAGCAATGTATTCGGTAGTAGTCTTTATTTACCTTTCCCTACATGATAAAAACCGATCATTGTGGTGAAAAAACCCCTTTAAATAAGTACAAGGGAAGAGCGCTGGGACTCCAGCATCAGCTATTGGAAGCAGCATTCCTTAAAGTCACTTTAGTTCTAACATTCTGAAAAATGTGGGGGTCCGGCAGCGAGACCACCTCTGTACAGAAAGTGATGGAAAGTGATGAAAAATACTATTGTGTTTATTGGTTGCCTAGCACAAATAGGCGACGGAAATACGGACGTAAATACACGTGCAATAATTACATACCCGAGGCGTTTTTCAGTCCGTAATTCCCGGCGCAGCTCCAAACGTACTCTGGACGTATTTTATGGACGTAATTACTTCCCATTTTAAGCCGTGTGAACATATCCTTTTTGTACCTTAACCCTCTTATTTTGTTAGTGAGATCCAGCGAGGGGCATCGCTTTCCTCTACAACTCATGGTCCTGCACTGTTTGCAGCTCCAGTTCACCTCCTCAGATAGCACATTAAACATACAGCTTTTTTTTTCCCTTTCTCTTTAATTGACAGGAGCAACAAAAATTGTTCCCATCGAAGCAGCAACCCCACCGGTGGAGCCAGAGGTGAATCTTCAGGCGGCGGATGCAGAGCAAGGTCTCAGAAGAGGATACCAGGAATATGCCATCCCACAAGTCCCTCAGGAACAAGCCACGCACTCCAGCAGGTACCATGGGTGATACTTACAGGATAAGTAATGTATGTACACAGTGACTGCACCAGCAGAATAATGAGTGCAGCTCTGGAGGATAATACAGGATGTAACTCAGGATCAGTACAGGATAAGTAATGTATGTACACAGTGACTGCACCAGCAGAATAGTGACTGCAGCTCTGGAGTATAATACAGGATGTAACTCAGGATCAGTACAGGATAAGTAATGTAAGTACACAGTGACTGCACCAGCAGAATAGTGAGTGCAGCTCTGGAGTATAATACAGGATGTAACTCAGGATCAGTACAGGATAAGTAATGTATGTATACAGTGACTGCACCAGCAGAATAGTGAGTGCAGCTCTGGAGGATAATACAGGATGTAACTCAGGATCAGTACAGGATAAGTAATGTATGTACACAGTGACTGCACCAGCAGAATAGTGAGCGCAGCTCTGGAGTATAATACAGGATGTAACTCAGGATCAGTACAGGATAAGTAATATATGTGCACAGTGACTGCACCAGCAGAATAGTGAGTGCAGCTCTGGATGATAATACATGATGTAACTCAGGATCTGTACAGGATTAGTAATGTATATACAGTGACTGCACCAGCAGAATAGTGAGTGCAGCTCTGGAGTATAATACAGGATGTAATTCAGGATCAGAACATGATAAGTAATGTATGTACATAGTGACTGCACCAGCAGAATAGTGAGTGCAGCGCTGGAGTATAATACAGGATGTAACTCAGGGTCAGTACAGGATAAGTAATGTATGTATACAGTGACTGCACCAGCAGAACAGTGAGTGCAGCTCTGGAGGATAATACAGGATGTAACTCAGGATCAGTAGAGGATAAGTAATGTATGTACACAGTGACTGCACCAGCAGAATAATGAGTGGAGCTCTGGAGTATAATACACGATATAACTCAGGATCAGTACAGGATAAGTAATGTATGTACACAGTGACTGCACCAGCAGAATAGTGACTGCAGTCTGGAGTATAATACAGGATGTAACTCAGGATCAGTACAGGATAAGTAATGTATGTACAGTGACTGCCAGCAGAATAGTGAGTGCAGCTCTGGAGGATAATACAGGATGTAACTCAGGATCAGTACAGGATAAGTAATGTATGTACACAGTGACTGCACCAGCAGAATAGTGAGCAAAGTGTAGTATTATCTTATTGGGAAACATCCCACTTTTTGTGTATATTTTGTTGGTTTTGTTACCTTTAGTTCCAGGCAGTGAAATAGTTACGTTGCTGACACTGTTAGACCTGTTAGGTGCTGGATTGATGTACGGTAATCATTGCTGTTGGTGAGAAGCAGCTGGAATTTTGCACTTGGTTTGGGACGATGCTCTTTAGAGGGTTTACATTCAGCTGCTTTAATTTCACTTAGATGTAGATTAGAGCCCTTACATGGTTCTGCAATCAGACGTGCTCCCTTGGTGCTGGCAACTTTTAGATTTACAATTAGGAAGTTCAGCAAGAAGATACATGGGGAAAGGCGCTAGTCCGTTATTCACAAATTACCGGAGAGCTCGTAGATATTTTTATATGAGGAATTCTTTTTCTGTCATCACCTGTAACAGGCTTTCACTTAATTTAATGGCTCAGCGACAATATCTTGTTGTGTAAACCAACCTTTTATCTTTTATGGTGCATCACCTCTAATAACATAACATCACCTGAAAATATAAGACTGTGTTCACACCATTTTCAGAGCATTCATTAGTTGTATGTGCCCTGCATATAGCGTCCATTGTAAGCTTTTAAAAACAGAAAAAAGCAGTAGCCTGATATACCTATATAATCCAGCGAATAGGTTCTTGGTAAGAGATCTAGGTCTCTGGTGCCACCTATGGAAGTAGCATCCCTTAAAGAGAACCTGTTACATGGTTTATGCCCCTCCTTGCTGAGGGCAGCACAAGCTAGTGTCAGACCTGCTGTTTCCAGCGCTGTGCGCCTTATTCTGTAAGATGCTGGAGTTTTAGAGCATTTACCCCTCAGATCTTATTCATGAGCAGGTGTTAGCTCCACCCACCAAAGCCTAGCTCCGCCCACTGACAGTTATTCTCATGTTTCTACCTATTCAAAGTAATAGGTTTATCAGTTGAGGTGGGCGGGGCTAGCCTCAGGTGGGTGGGGTTTGAAAAAAAACTGACTCTTGAATGACTCTTCTGGCTGAAAACTGCAGTTTTGAGCATTAAATACACGAAAACGCCAGCATCTTACAGAATAAGGGACACAGCGTTGGAAACAGCAGGTCTGACACTGGCTTGTGCTGTCCCCAGCCAGGGGGGCAAAGACGATGTATCTTTAAAGTCACATCTGACTTATTAAAGAGCCTTGAAACATAACTGGAGCATGTAAGCCAAGTCTGTAACTTCTCCATACTGCAGACAGCTGTTTCATGGTGTTTGCTCCTAGTCAGTAAGAACAGGACTTAGTGTAGTTCTGGGGAGGTAAAGTATCTACTTGAGGACACCGTCATAGGGGTGTATGGAGACTTATGGGCCATACAGTGCTCCCTGGGCAAAGAATTAGGTCTCTTGTGCCTCCTTTTCCTTCACAGTCACATACGGATCATATACAAAGTGCCTTGAAACATGATTTGACATTTTAAAGGAGTTGTCTCCCTTCAGAGTTTCAGGGAATGCATGAATGAAGTACTCTGTCACTTCCTGGTTCAGACTGACTCATTTGCATACAGCTCCCTGCTTGTACAGCTCAGTGCAGTGCTGTGCTTTCAGATGCAAATTTAGATCAGATTAGCTTCTCAAACTACAAAACGGGACTTCTTATCTGATCCCAAAAACAAAAGCCCTAATTACAGTTCTGTTTATTTTACATAATCAAGCTTTTTACTGCTGAGCAGCACAGGACATTTGCAGGGCCCTGTGTGATGACCTCACTCACTTATCCCCAAACACCCAGGGGGAGAATTGTTTACAGGTCAGTTACTGAGGGAACTGAAATAGCCAGGAGGGGCATAAATTCACTTGTATCTCCTTAGGGAAAACAGAGGAACAAAGCAATATATTTGGAAAATGTCTTTATTTTGTGTTCCCTACAATTTGAAAGCTATTCTTTGTAGCGAGACAACCCCTTTAAGTCAGTAACTCCTTCATACATAGAGTTTCCCAGCTGCAGACAGCTGCTTCTGGGTGTTTGCCACTCATCGGTGCAGAGCAGGATTCTGCTTTGCTGGGTAAGAGGCCATTAATATAGTTTTAGGGGGGTAAAGCTTCTTCTTTAAGCCACCACAAGGTTATATGATGACTTATAGGCCATAAAATAGGAAATATTCAAATAGGCTCAAGGACAGCGAGATAATGTTTTTGGTCTGACCTACTGGAAGAGCATGTTTTTACAGCTACTTCTGACCCAATAAAGAGCTTGAAGTATGGCGGAGATTGTAAGCCAATCCGGTAACTTTTCTGCAAAAAGTAGTTTTGGACTCTTTTGCTAAATCATCAGTGCAGAGCAGGGTTCTGGCTGGCTGGGAAAGGGGCCTTCACTGTGGCTCTATGAGGGTAAAGTTTCTCCTTGAGTATACCACCATAATGTTGTACGACAACTTCTAGGCTTCCGGGAAAAGAAAATAGGTCTCTGTTGACCTCTATTGAATTTCAGCGTCCCTTATAGCCAAAACCCAACCCATCTAGAGCCTTGAACATAACGGAGATAGGAAAAGTCTCCTATGTGCAAACATTAGTTTTGGGGTGTTTGCCACTCATCAGTACATAGCAGGGTTCTGGCTGGCTGGGTAAGAGGCCTTCACTGTAGCTCCTGGGGTTGGGGGGGAGGTAAAGTTTCTCCTGCAGTATACCACCATAAGGGTGTACGACGACTTCTAGGTGAAAAGAACTGGGTCTCTGGTGACCGCCATTGAAAGCAGCGTCCCTTATAGCCAAATCACTCCCCGTGATAGAGCCTTGACACATAACTGGAGATTTTAAGCCAAGGCAATTGCATATCCATAAGGAAAATTCACTCATCTGTCAGAGCGCTGTTTTGGGGTCTCTGCCCCTCGATTGTGCACGGTCAGGATTCTGGCTGCCTACAGTGAGGGCCTCTCAACCAGCAAGAATCCTGTTGCTGAATAAAACTTCATTCATAGTCTGTGGGATTGATGGAGATACCTGTATATCCGCTCTACTATTTTCATCAGTCCAATTGAGATCAGGGGGTATTTGAGAACCCCTTAACATGGTGGGTGGGGGAGCTAGTGGTTAGATCCCCACTGATCATATAGTTAATCCTATGAATAGGTAATAAATGTTTTTAGGGCCACAAAAACTCGAGACTACTGGCAACTGCAGGGACATTAGCGGGGGGAGGAAGAAACTAGTTTCCCACCCCCTAATTTGGGTTTTCTTAAAAGGAAAGAGGTAGTTTAAAAGCCTTTGCCCAGGCTTGGGGAAAAAAGGTCAAAAGGGTAAATGAAAACCCGTACCTTTTTTTTTATTGCCCTACCTTGGGCCTTATGAATGAAAATGTCTACCCAGTAAAAACTGCCCCGTTCCCCCGTAGGGGACCAATAACACCCCTTTTAAAACCCAAATCAGACTAAAAAGGGGAAAACCAATAACAGCTAAAACCCCAACCCAAATAAAGACACAAGCAACCAAATAAGCCCAAAAAAAACCCCAATAGAGCCCCAAGAAAACCCAAATCAAAACCCAAAAACAACCAATCAGGCTCATAGCGACCAATCAGAGCCAATTTTAAACAACCAAACAGAGCTCTTTAGCAACCAATCAACCTCTGTTTCTTTTCTTATAGGGCCTGGAAAAATTAAACTGGCCTTAAAATTGGGTTTCTATGAGCTTTACTGAGTGTTTTACTATGAGCTCTTATTGGTCGTGTGGGTTGAGGGGTCGTTTGTGGGCCTGAGTTCGGTTGGGCATAAATTTGGGCCGAGGGGGCCCTGAGTGGCGTGGGGGGGCCCTGAGGGTCGCTGGGGGCTCTAAAGGGCCCGCGGGAGGCTCTGATTGGCGCTGGGGCCTGGGGTTTTTCCGCTGTGGCTCTGAGGGGTTCGCGGGTTGGCTCTGAGGGGGCCCGCTGGGGGCTCTGAGTGGTCGCTTTTGGGCCCCTTGAGGGTCGCTTTTGGGCCCCAAAATGGGTCGCTGGGGGCTTTTAGGGTTCGCTGGGGGGGGGGGCTCTGAGGGGGTTCGCTGTGGGCTTTTAAAGTGGTCGCTGTGGGGCTCTAAAGTGGTCGCTGTGGGCCCTTGGTGGTCCCCGGGGGCTCTGAATTGGTCGCTGGGGGGGCTCTAAAGTTTTTCGCTGTGGGCTCGGTTGGTCCAAAGGGCCCCTGGGGGGTTTGGCTTTTGAGGCCCTAAAGGGTTAAAGGGGCCTTTTGTTTTGGGGTTGCTTTTGATTTCTGTTTGGGTTTGCTGTGGGGTTTCCTGAGTGGTTGCTTTGAGGTCTGAGTGGTTGCTTTTGGGGCCCTAAAGGGGTTTTAAAAAAATTGGGCTCTTTTTGGTTTAGCTGTGAGCCCTAAATGGTTCCCTGTGAGCTTGTTTGGGGGTTGCTTTGGAGGTCCAAAGTGGTTGTTTAAAAAAAGCCTTAGAAGGTTTGTTGTAAAGCTCGTTTGGTTGCGTAAAGTTTCCTGTTTGGGTTTGGGGTTTGGGGAGCTCTGATTGGTTTTTTGGGGGTTTTAAAATTGGTTGCTGTAAAGCCCTTATTGGTTGCTGTGGGCCCTGATTGGTTGCTGTGGGGCTGGGAAATTGGGTTTTGCTGTGGGCTCGATTGGTTGCAAGTGGGCTCTGTTTGGTTGCTGGGGGTTTCCTGTTTTGGTTTGCGGGGGGCTCTGATTTTTTGCTATGAGCTCTGATTAGTTGCTGTGGGCTCTGATTGGTTGTTTGTGACCCTTGTTTGGGTTTTTGCTGTAGCTTGATTGGTTGCTGTGGGCTTGTTTGGTTGCTGTGAGCTTTTTTTTGGGGTTGTTTGTGAGCTCTGATTGGTTGCTGTGAGTCTGTTTGGGGTTGCTGTGGGCTTGATTGGTTGCTTTTGGGCTCTGATTTGGGTTTTGCTGTGGGCTCTGTTTGGGTTTGCGGGGAACTCTAAATTGGTTTGCTTGGAGCCCCTGTTTGGGTTTTTCCCTGTGGGTCTGTTTTGGTTGCTGTGGGGCTTTTAATTGGTTGCTGTGAGCTTTTGTTTGGTTTGTTGTGAGCTCTGATTGGTTGCTATGGGTTTCCTGATTGGTTGCTATGAGGTCTGAGTGGTTGCTGTGAGCTTGTTTGGGTTTGTCTGTGAGTTGATTGGTTTTTTGAGCTCTGTTTGGGTTTGTTAAAGGACAAAACAGTCCTTACTAAAGCAGTTTTCTTTTCTAAGGGACAAAACCCTGAACTTTTTTTTTTTTTTTTTTTTTTTTTTTTTTTTTTTTTTTTTCCAAAAGGGCCTTCCCCTAGAATTTTTGTTTTTTCTTTCAGGATAGGCCCCAACCAGTTTAAAAATTTTTCCCACTTCCCGGAATATTGCAAAAAGGGTTTTTTAAAATTAAAACACTTTCCCCCAAAGGTTTCCCCTGGGGAATTCCCCACCAATAAAAAAACCCTACAAGTGCCCCCAAATTAACAACGCCAGCGCCATTAAAAGCCCCCTTCAGCGTCCACATGCAAAAACACACCGGAGAGAAGTTCACTGGGGGACCACTGCTCGTTAAAAAGTTTCCCTCACCCAAAGGGCCCCACCTCAAGGTGCACGTGGGGGCGCGTTACAAGAAGATCAAGCATTTTTTGCCGCCTTCCCTGCAAAAAAGAAGTACTCCGACGTCAAAGAATCTATAAAACAACATAGGAGACCCCAAACTTGCTGGACAAGAAGGTGAAAGCCCCACTTTTAACGGGGGTTTTCCCCTCAAGAGGGAAAGAGAAAAATTTCTTGTTACAAACCTTGGCCCACCCCGTGAGCGAAAATTCCCAAAATGGGGTTGGAAAAAGAAGACAAAAGCGGTTTTCCAGGGAGAAAAAGGAGGACCTTTCCCATTGTGAGCTGTCCCGCCCACGGAGCTACGAAGTACCAGTCCCTGGAGCTCCACATTCGGAAACACCCCTTCGTCTACGTGTGCTCCAAGTGTTTCAAAAAGTTTGTCAGCCCCCGTGAGTTGAGAGGAACACCCAAAGATTTTTCCCACCCTGATGGTCAGGAGGACTCCATTTTTAAATTACTTTCCCATTAATAAAAGTTTTTCCCTTTTTGGAACCTGGGAGTAAATTTTCCAACAGGAGGCCTTGGTGAAACGAGGGTTTAAACCCAAAAAACTGGACAATAACACCCCTTTTTTTGTCCCCAATAGAAACCGTCAGGGTGGACAGGGGGGGGTTGTTAAAAGGGTTTCAAAATTTTTTTAAGTCTCAAGGTGAGGTTTTGCCACCAGACCAACAATCACAGTTGCTCACTTCGGAGAACTTTCCAAGCAATTTCAATTGGGTTTTCACTCCCGCAAAGCTCTCGGGGCCCCCTGGGAACTTTTCTTCAGAAGTGTCCAGTGAAGATCTTCTCCGAGGTTTGACGGAGAAAGAACATAATAGTTTGCAGGTTTCAAAGATTCATCTACAAGGTGAACATAACAAATTTCGGGGTGCCCACAAGTAAAGGCCCCCCATATAAGCCACACCGTTTAAAAAGCCGTCCGACCGTTTTCAATGGGAATCTTGAAGGTGGAGGCAAACAAGATCTAAAGGAGATCACCATAGAGGCGGTCTCTCCTCCTCCAAACCCCCCCCAGTGCCACCCCACTCTGGAAAAAACAGGGGCCCTTTTAACCCATCTGAAGGGCCTGCAAAAGAACAGTTTGACTGTGGCCTTGTTTCGGGAAGATCAGAAAAAATTTACGGGGAGCTGGAGTGTGAATACTGCGGTAAGAGTGGAGAACTTTTTAATTAAGCTTGTTCTCTCCCAAATTCTTATTTTATGTGCAGGGTACATATTTGTACAACCCTATGGCATATATCGGGGGCTAACACTTTAAAAACCATACAAAATGTGGAAAAGAAATCGCA
>JAODAL010029562.1:0-51415 GCA_025379985.1 Phyllomedusa bahiana | reverse complement strand
GCCACCTCCAGAATGTCATTTTGCACTGTCTGACTCATGTGCTGCTGGGGCTGCTTCCGTGCCCTACCACGTGTCTTTGTGCCATGTGGGAAACCTCATGCTGCTGCTGTGGTGCTCCCGTGACCTACACACTCTGTCATTGTGCCACGTCTGACCGCTGCGGCTGTGGTGCGCCGTGACCTCCACACGTGCTTTCCCACTCTGTGGCCTCTCCGTTTTTGCCACCCCCAGAATGTCATTGTCCCACTGTTGACCTCATGCGTTGCTGGGTCTGCCTTGCCTCACACTTTTAAAATTGTGCACTGTTGACCCATGCGCAGTGTGGCTGCTGCCGTGACCTCCACACTGTGTCTTTGTGCCACTCTGGGCCTACCCTTTTTTTTGCCCCTCCAAAAATGTGTTTGTGCTGCTGTCTGACTATGCTGTTGCCTGTCTGCTCCCGTGACCTAAATTCTGTCATTGTGCCACTGCTGACCTCTTGCTGCTGCTGTGGCTGCTGCCGTGCCCTACACACGTGTCATTCCCCCACTCTGTGGCCTATCCTTTTTTTTGCCACCCCCAGAATGTATTGTGCCATGCCTGACCTCATGCTGTGCTGGGGTGTGCCGTGACCCCCCACACTGTGTCATTGTCCCACTCTGTGGCCATCCTTTTTAGCCACCTCCAGAATTCTTTTCCCCCACGGTCTGACCTCATGCTGCTGCTGTGGTGCTGCCGTGACTTACACATGTGTCATTGTGCCCTGTCTGCCCCTCTGTGCTGCTGTGGCTGCTGCTGTGACCTCACACTCTTTTTGTCCACTTCTGACCCATGCTGCTGTGCCGTGACCTCCACACTGTTCATTGTGCCACTCTGTGGCCATTTTGTTTTTGCCCCCTCCAAAAGTCTTGTGCATTCTGACTCAGCGCTGGGGCTCCCCCGTCACCTCCACACTCTGTCACTAATTTGCCCCCTGAGCTCTCAGCTTGTGTTTTTCCAGCTTTTTTGGTATGACTTATCAGGCAACTTCCTTTCATTTTTTGGTCTGTTTTGCCCTTTAAGTGCCCAGGGAATTTTTTTAGTGAACGATTCTAAAGCGGGGCTAGTGCGTGTATACTAAAAAACAACATTGTATAAGCCAAACCCAAGCTCCCTTGCATATTTAAGCATGGCAAACGTTTACAGCACCTGCGGCTCTGGCAGCCTGGAAAAAGCTGTTTTTTAACGTGATTCGTCCCGAAGTAATTCGGAACGAAGTTATTTTTTGCCAAGAAATTCGGCGAAGTGAACGAAACGAATTTCTGGGAAATTCGCCTATCTCTACTCTTAGCCAAATGAACCCTCAAAATTGGAACAAGTGGTGTGGGACGATTGTGTGACGCCTCCTGTTTGTAGACAGGCCAATTATCACCATTTGTCACAAACTGACAGGGACAAAATCCCATAATTCCCAACTTTTTAGATGGTCAAAGAGGGACACTCACAGATCACTGTATGAATGATCTATTTATAATTGCATATCTGTATGGTTAAATGGGTTTTTATTAAAATCTTATCAACAAACCAATGGAATTTAGACATTTTTCTGATTCACTGTGAATCAGTTGATGAAATAATATGTAAATTGCCACCGAACACACAGTTAGGAGCCACTCAGATGGTTTTAAAGCAATTAAGTAATATAATTAATGCAAATTTGAGAGATTTGAGAGATAAAAAGAGGGACATTTAAAAAGCAAGGAGGGACCTGGGATAAATATAGGGACTGTTTCTCCCTAATAGGGATACTGATGGGGTATGGAGTCCATGAAGAGGTGCAGTGACTTCTGTCTGCTCTTGGGCCCCATACACAGTAGGGTTAGCAGAGGTGCAGTGACTTCTGTCTGCTCCAGGGCCCCATACACAGTAGGGTTAGTGATGATGAAGTGATGTCCGTCTGCTCTGGGGCCCCATACACAGTAGGGTTAGCAGATGTGCAGCGATATCCCTCTGCTCTGGGGCCCCATACACAGTAGGGTTCACTGAACTATTTTGTTAGTAACATGTCTGGTTGTCCCCTGGGTCATTTTGGTGTTGAGCTGCTCCCCTGTAGTGTGTCATCCTACCTCGTGCACCTTCATAGCCGACATTTACCTCTGCAGTTTCCACAACACTTATTCACACTGGCTTCATTGGTTCATTCACAATACACGTTTACCACAGCAGCCGCCAGGACTGCCATTGAGTGGCTGATCTATTAACAATCTCAGTGAGCTGTTAGCTCAGAGACTCTAGAAATACTGGATGAATCTGCAGAACATACACACGGCCATCCTGGGCTTCCAGATCTGGTGAGTTATTGGTGGCAATAGGGAAATAATGCATACGAAAAAACTTCAATTGGATTTGTTATTGGGCTTATCCTGTGCAAGCTATGCATAGGATTTTTCAATGGTGCATTTGAAGTCCTGCCATGCTTGTGTTCATGTTACAGGATGTTGTTTCATCTCTTTTGCATGTGACCTACCAGCAGAGATATAATAAATGTAAAGATAATTTGGTTCTCTTCCAACTTTTATGTCCTTATTTATGTTGGAGGAGGCAGCCGTGATGGGCATCAAATGAAATTTGTGTTATAAAAGCCAGTTAGTAAGATTATTTTATTGAATGGCTAGGTCCTATAGAGATTTTGGGTGCCACACTTTATGATCGTGGTAAGTACACAGCTGTGGGCGAAAAAAATCGAATGTTGATTTTTTTTACAACTGCAATGTGCGCCTCCTATTTCATGTGCCCCATAGGTTAATGCTAATGTGTAGATAGTACACTGCAATTTACTGTAAGATAGAAAGCAAAGCTATAAAATACTGATATAGTTAAGTTGTCTACAAATTTGTAGTTCTGTTATGGTGAGGCCGGGGATGGTGAATGCAGCTAAATCTTTTGTTATTTGGCATCCTGATAAAGTGCCTCTTTTTGATACAGTGACACCAGTGCTGCCTCCAGTGCTACACTGAGATTTCAAGTTACCTTCAACTCTGTTAGCATCATTAAAGGGGTTTTGCCAAGATCTCATTTCATACCTCTTGCATCCAGCTCTTCAGCTCTGTGTGCTCAGAAGGGGACGTGTGTGATTTGTTTGAATTGCATATCATGTGACCCAGCAGGATAACATCACCAAGCCTTTCCTCTCTGTAGTCAAAGAAAGATCTGTTTGTATAAAGCATTGTGAGCAGCTGAGAGGTAATGTTTTTGCTTCACAGCACAAGGGTCCTAGGTTCAAATCCCTGCAGGAACCAAACCTGTGTTTTGTTTCTTTCTCTTTATCAATGTACATACGTCAATGAGGTTTCTTTTTTATTTATTTGCACTGTTTGACTAATTACTAAGGAGTACAGAGAACGGGAGTAGAACAACAGCACCTGGGGTTTGAACACTTAGTAGCTGCTTGAGAGGAGAAGTGATGTCTGAGCATGTGAGACCAGGATTGAGGAGCTCTCAGCCCTGGGCATATCCCCTGTAGATGAGCTATAAACAATGGATCACTAAAGGAGCAGCTAAAACAAAAACGCTACAGAATTTTTAATAATAATGAATGATGAAAATGTTTGTTATTTCATTTGCAAGCTTCCCACATCTATTTTACTTTGTGGCAAAACCCCTTTAAGGAATACATCAGGGAACAACCATATACAATTTTATAATAATACAATTTGATTAAGCAGTAACCTGATAATAAGGGTATGTTCACACGGCGTGTCAGGTCCTTGTGAACATACGTTCTTAAATGCATGTTTGGGTCTGTCTAGACCAGGGGTGTAAACCTCATTTTCACTGTGGCCCACAACAGCACAGTGGTTGCCCACAAAGGGCCATTGGTGGGTGGCTAGGTGCCTTGGTAGGGTTGTCAGAGCTGTTCCACTACATGTGAGTTGTTCACCAGTTGTATTTAAGCTCTCGGGAGTCACATAAAATAGCATTGTGGGCCAGATTCGGGCTTGGACCTTGAATGTGACACCTGTGGTGTAGATGGACCCAAACACGCATCTAACAATGAGCAGTGTGATTTTACACTGATTGCAATGTAAAACACGTATCGGCATTCAGACAAGTGATCACCAATGCGAGTCTTTCGGATACGTCTTTCAGATCCATTCCAAGAATTGTCATGTCAATTCCTAGTCTGAAAGACGCAGTAAGTATCCCTATAATAAACTATAGGGTGCGAACCTGCTGCATCCAAAACACATCCAAACACACAGCTGCATGTTGTATATGTGTTGGATCCGATCGCCGCTGCCTTTTTGGATGTCATTTTCGGATCTAAAACGGATCCAAAAATGCCGTGTGAATAAACCCTAATATTGAAGTATTGTAGCTGAACTTCCTTTTGATTTCCCTAGAGACCATCAAAACACAAGCTACCGTGTTTCCCCGAAAGTAAGACAGCCTCTTACATTCTTTTTACCCCAAAAAGTCCCACTATGTCTTACTTTCGGGGTATGTCTTATATTGGCAGGTATATGGCAGGCTGTAGGCAGGGTATAGGGCCGGCTGTAGGCAGGTATAGTGCAGGTATAGGCAGCTGTAGGCAGGTATAGGCAGCTGGATAGGCTACAGGTATACGGGGCCAGGCTGTAGGCAATAATATCAAAATAAAAAAACAAACAATCACTTACCTGGATCCCCGCTGCTCTGTCTCCCGCGCTCTCGGCTCTGCTCTATCTTCTTGCCGGCACAGGCGGGTGACATCATCAGGCCGCGCACGCAGCGTGATGACGGGAGCTCCGGACAGCCGCGAGTCTGCGGTCGCCCGGAGGCCACTGCGGAGCATGGAGCGCTCGCTCTGTGCCCCGCAGTGGTATCCCTTCACTTATATGCGCTCCGGAGGACACTTTGCGCTGTACTCGGCATTCAGCTATATGCGCTCCCTGAGGAGCCGCATATAGCTGAAGCGTCCCTGTCGGCACCTGGGCCATCGCAGCGCCCGAGCGCAGACAAAGTACAGTTTACTACGTCTTACTTTCGGGGTACGTCTTACATTAGTCGACCTCCCTAAACTCCCCGCTACGTCTTACTATCAGGGGTGTCTTACTATCGGGGAAACACGGTATTGAATCACAATCACTGTCGGACTGGGGAGCCTAGGGCCCACCAGAGGAATTGATTTTAGGGGCCCACTTTGTTTTGCCATCTCTGCCACCTGTACCGGTCTTGCTTCAACTTATATAGACTGATGTGATGACATCATCACACTAATCTGTAATCAAGATGGAGCGCTGGGGCTTCTGAGTCTCTCTCACCTAATTGCAGAAGGACACCGGTGGTGAACATAAAAGGTCTAAACATGTACGCCCATCCCTCAATAACACATTTTATATAAATAAAAATATATCAAAAGCTATAACACAAAGTATGGAGTATACTGTAAAGTCCCTAAATAACGGTCCTACAGTTACCAAATAACACTGCTACATAAAACCAGAATCCCAAGGCTAAAATTACCAATAATTAAAACCAAATACTGCCACAGCACGATCACATATCACCACCACATAGTGACTGAATAATACCACTACACCATGACCACATATCACCACCACATAGTGACTGAATAATACCACAACACCATGACCACATATCACCACCACATAGTGACTGAATAATACCGCCACACCATAACCTCATATCACCATCACATAGTGACTGAATAATACTACAACACCATGACCTCATATCACCACCACATAGTGACTGAATAATACCACAACCACCACATAGTGACTGAATAATACCACAACACCATGAACAAATATCACGACCACATAGTGACTGAATAATACCACGACACCATGACAACATTTCACAACCACAAAGTAACGGAATCATACCTTCTCACTATGACTACATATCAACACCACATAGTCACTGAATAATACCGCCACATCATTACTGAATATAAACCATTACACTTTGCACACATTAAGTGATTACAGTTCAGTTATATTTAGTGATTCACATGTGACGTTTCTCCAATGAGTCGTTCACATTTCCTTTTCTTCTCCATCCGGTTCAGACCTTCATGCTGACTTCTCTCGACCAACACTCGTTCCTGCAGATTTGGACACAAATATCTTAGAATCCTCACTTTTCCAGCAACTCCTTACTTATAGGTATATGTCCCCTCAGCTAGGTAGCTCTGTAGCTCCCTTCATCAGACAGGAAGCTCTATAGGTCCCCTTAGAAAGGAAGCTATATAGGTCCCCTCTATAAGGCAGGTATATATAGGCCCTCTCAGGCAGGTTTGTAGTCAGGCCCCCTCAGGCAGGTATATAGCTGGGCCCCCTCGGGCAGGTATATAGCTAGGTCCCCTCATGCAGGTATATAGCTAGGCCCCCTCAGGAAGGTATATATGTCCCCTCAGGCAGTATATATAGATCTCCTCAGTTAGACAGGCATATATAGGCCCTCTCAGGCAGGTATATAGTCAGGCCCCCTCAGGCAGGTATATAGCTGGGCCCCCTCATGCAGGTATATAGCTAGGACCCCTCATGCAGGTATATAGCTAGGCCCCCTCAGGCAGGTATATATGTTCCCTCAGGCAGGTATATAGCTAGGCCTCCTCATGCAGGTATATAGCTAGGACCCCTCAGGCAGGTATATAGCTAGGCCCCCTCAGGAAGGTATATATGTCCCCTCAGGCAGATATATAGCTAGGCTCCCTCAGGCAGTTATATAGCTAGGCCCCCTCATGCAGGTATATAGCTGGGCCCCCTCATGCAGGTATATAGTTAGGTCCCCTCCTGCAGCTATATAGCTAGGTCCCCTCATGCAGGTATATAGCTAGGCCACATCATGCAGGTATTTAGCTCATGATCCCCATCAGGCAGGTATATAGCTAGGCCACATCATGCAGGTATATAGCTAGGTCCCCTGAGACAGGTATATAGCTAGGTCCCCTGAGGCAGGTAACCAGCGTTAAAAATAATAACATTAAGGCTATGTTCACACGGCTTATTTTGGGACGTATTTCAGCAGTATGGCGCGAATTACGGGCTGAAATACATCCCAGTCATTACGGTAATCCACAATTCTCATAGAGAACTATGGATTACGTCTCCTCTCCCCGATCGCCGTATCGGCGTATACGCGCCGAGAATAATGAATGTCTATGGGGCTGGCGGGCTGCCGCCCTGCTCCCGCTCCCGAGCACACGGCGTAATTGCGGCCGAAATACATCCCACAATTACGCCGTGAATAAGCCATGTGAACATAGCCTAATACTTACCTTACCTCCCTCATCCGAGTGCGCTCCTCTTCAGCCCAAAGTCACTCTGCTGTGCGGCTGAGGAGCTGCTGGAGGAGCGTCCCGGCGCCTTGATGACTTCACGATCCCGGTGCCGGGACACTCCTCCAGCAGCTTCTCGGCCGCATAGTAGAGTGATGACTGTCTGTTGGTGGGACAATTCGAATCAGTGAAACTCCGCCCACCAGGGGAGCAGCTTGAGCACTAGCGTGCTTCACAGATTTGAATTGTCCTGCCCACAGACACAGAGAGAGCAGGTCTCTCAGCTAGTCCGTTCCCAGCGAGGCCCCCTCTCTCCACCAGCAAGTCCCCCTCCATTCTAAAGCAGTGCTGTCGGTCTGGGGGCCTACGGGAGGATTCTCCGATCCTCCGGTGGGTCAGTCCAACGCTGACTTGATGTCTAATATATCCCACCCTGTGAAAGGTGCCATTGTTACAAAATAATCAGTTACTCACTTTACCTGTGGCTGATCGATGTACTTCATTATCTTAGCTCAAGGGAGACCCAAAGAGATAAATAATAAGACCAGCTATTCTACCTTGAAACATATACATAGAAAACATTTAGATTAGATGAAAACTGCATCCAGCAAGAGCTGGATGGATGTAGAAATAATTTCCAGAACATATAAAGCCATTTTCTTATAATCTATTAAGAAAAGACGTCAGTAGATGTCAGAGAAAGTTAGACGGAGTCTATAGCCTGAAGCTTAGCTTGCGATGATATAACACATCCCAGATGAATTTCTTGTGGTGTGAAAATAACAGCTTTGGCTCTCACATGCGCTGCAGTGTGCTGTACAACACCCCTGGGTCTTCTTACTGCTGCTTCCAGGCAGACCAGCTGCATCTTACAAAGACAAAATGTCTGTATCAGCAAGTAAACCACTTGTATCGATGCTCGGACTAAACAGAACTGCAAATGAAGCAATGCCGCTTACCTGCACGATAGAGAAGAAATACAGTACTGTAAATCAATGGAGCAACAGAAAAAATGGCGCACTTCGGCTTTACCTCTATCAATTGTTAAGGTGGCATTAAAGAAATGTTTTTGTAAATCTGAAATTTACGAGTTACTGTGCTTGCAATATTGAAAAAGGTTTTATTGAAATTACAGATAGTGGAATACTAGTATTAAAATGTTCGGTTCTCAACTTTTCTTCATGACTGCATGACAGAAATATTTTTTAGCTATATGGTAGTCTCACTAGCTTAGAATGAAATGTTTATATTGAATGTGCAGTTTTTTTTAATGCTTTTAAATAATAAAAAAAATGCGTCAACAAATCAACCTGTCTTTATGCTAATATTCTCATACATACTACCACTTGCCACTACCTTTTAAGGAATTTGCCCCTAGCCATCCTGCAAGTGAGCAAGTACGCAGATCACCCTACTCTCTATGATCCTGAGTCCTTGGTAGCAAAAGGGTATCTCCTTTTAAAAGACTGCTCCCATTTCAAAATGAAACAACAGCACTGCAGTACTACACGTGTAACTAAACTTAAACCAGTACTTCACAGCCAGTTTCAAGCTCACAGTTTCTGTTCAGGTTGTGAGTGATTTTACAGCAGTAATTGGCATATCAGCTCTGCTATTCCTAGCTAAGCCTGTTAGAGGTACACTACTAATGGAAGGGTCTAAATAGCGGTGCACAAGGCTATAGAGCTCTAGATGGTTAAAATTTGTCAATAAGAAATATAAATAAGCTCATGTGCTGCTGATAAGAAACAGCAAGGATATCACCATTCCAAACATCCCTGCCACTGTTGCTAGAGCGGAGAGAGCAGGGTGTTCATGAGCAGGAGATACAAACTGTTCTAAGTCTGAAATAAAGCAAAATCTGTATAGCAACATACACTCACCGGCCACTTTATTAGGTACACCTGTCCAACTGCTCGTTAACACTTAATTTCTAATCAGCCAATCACATGGCGGAAACTCAGTGCATTTAGGCATGTAGACATGGTCAAGACAATCTCCTGCATTTCAAACCGACATCAGTATGGGAAGAAAGGTGATTTGAGTGCCTTTGAACGGGCATGGTTGTTGGTGCCAGAAGGGCTGGTCTGAGTATTTCAGAAACTGCTGATCTCCTGGGGTTTTCACACACAACCATCTCTAGGGTTTACAGAGAATGGTGCGGAAAAGAAAAAAAAAACCGTGAGCGGCAGTCCGGTGGGGGGGAAATGCCTTGTTGATACCAGAGGTCAAAGGAGAATGGGGAGACTGGTTCGAGCTGATAGAAAGGCAACAGTGACTCAAATAGCCACCCGTTACAACCAAGGTAGGCAGAAGAGCATCTCTGAACGCACAGTACGGCCAACTTTGAGGCAGATGGGCTACAGCAGCAGAAGACCACACCGGGTGCCACTCTTTCAGCTAAGAACAGAAAACTGAGGCTCCCAAATTTTCCCCAAACTCATCGCAATTGACAGTAGAAGATTGAAAAATGTTGCCTGGTCTGATGAGTCTCGATTTCTGCTTTCGACATTCGATAGTAGGGTCAGAATTTGGCGTCAAACAACATGAAAGCATGGATCCATACTGCCTTGTATCAACGGTTCAGGCTGGTGGTGGTGGTGTCATGGTGTGGGGAATTTTTTTCTTGGCACTCTTTGGCCCCCTTGGTACCAATTGAGCATCGTTCAACACCTTGTGGAATCTATGCCACGAAGAATTGAGGCAGTTCTGAAGGCAAAAGGGGGTCCAACCCGTTACTAGCATGGTGTACCTAATAAAGTGGCCGGTGAGTGTATTTGTTAATAGTCTTTACTTAGCGCTGCCTACATGTTTAAAGCTAATCAATGTAGTTAGTTAAAAATAGTTTTTTAATATACTTTTTTATAGCATTTTTAACAAAATTTCATATTTTAAAAATAAGGCTTGCAGGCTCCATCAAATAAAGTTCAAGAATGCACAATCAACATGGTAAAAAATGTATAACTCTTCTGGAAGGTATTTTAAGCCTCAGATAAATCAGCAGGTCCAAGCAGTAAAAGATAGAAAAAAACGAACTTTCAAAACATAACTGTAAAAAAGAATAGAAAATTAAGTATTGCTTGAAAGTATGAAAGTGACTCAAAAAAAAAATCATAAAAGGTATTTCCAGCACCATATACCCAGAAAAGGTCTTCAGCATTAGCAGTGGAAAATATCACACTATGTTATTTGTAATGGCCCTAATGCACCTCCTAGTGGCTTCTGGAGATACCAGGAGGACATGGAAAATGGTGACATTGATTTATTAATTTCAGATTTTGTGTATTAAAGTGCAATAAAAGATCTCCATTTTTTGAAAACATTTTGCTGTATCCTTCTCTACATCTCTCCACTCTAAATGGAGTATATTCTTAAGTTACTCAATAATCAAATTAGTTGTAGGCATAGTATTTATTAACCATTAGTACAGAAGAGCACATTTTGCTAAAAATAAGATGTTATGTAATAACAAATGTGGAGCTCTCACCTGACGACTATCTGTATTTTCTTCATCGCAAAAGTGGCAGATATCTCGTACGTAATTGAATGAAATCCCAGGTGACCACACAGCATGAACAATGCTTATCATTGACTCCCAAAATGATTGCATCAGATACCCTCACAGACCAAGAAAAAGATTTTTGCAATTTTCTGCACACTTTGAACATGCCATAAGCCTAATCGGAGATAAAGCTATTGGGGAGAACATTAACTTGCTGTGCAATGTGCAACATATTTTTTTCTCAACACTGGAGGTGGAAAATTCTCTTAACACTTGGCTTTTCCCCAAATAACTAATTGATCTATTACTTTCCCTTTACTCCCACTAGTCTACTGACTTCACAGGCTAAAGGGCAGCAAATCTTTCCTGTATTGCTGGTCAGTACTTCTCCCACTATGGGCTAAGGCAGGCATCCTCAAACTGCGGCCCTCCAGCAGTTGGGAAACTACAACTCCCATCATTTCCACTGTTATAGATGATATAAATGCATGATGGGAGTTGTAGTTTCCCAACAGCTGGAGGGACGGAATTTGAGGATGCCTGGGCTAAAGTCTCAAAGAACCCATGTCAATCCACTCACAGGTCCACAACAGTCTCATAGAACCTGCACGGTTCCACATTTGGCATCTCCAATTTTTGCAGTCTCACACAGTCCTTGACACTTTACCTATGGCTCCTCAAAGGTCTGATGATCCACACAGTTTCTTAGAGGTTTCTGACAAGGATAAAGTTTCATACAGCCTACAAGACACTCATTTAAGCCAGTTCACTTTGAAAGAACCATGTCAATGGTTTCCATTACTGCTCTGGTACCTCTGTTCTCACTTTAGGACACCCACTACACAGCTTCCATTTCGGCACACTGTCACTTGACTCAACGGCCACTGACACACCTCTAAGTCGATAACCTCAGGCCCTCTGGTATCTCAGATCAATAATAGGTTCCTTTGGCATCTCATCTGATTTCACAATATACTTCCATTCTGGCACCAAATGCTGCCCCTGTTAAGTCTTTCTAGAACCAGTAAGAGGAAAGGTCACATAAGGCCAAACATTTTCTTAAATGCCTAAGGCAATATGGCACTAATGTCAACATCTTTGATGGTATAGTGCAAAAAAGGGTTTAATCATACTTGGTGTTTAGAGGGTTCTCACCTTACATCTCTTTTCTTTCGGGAGCTTACAGATGTAGCAAAATTTAGATTGAGGGTGATATTGTAAACTGAAGAGATCAAAGTAGAGATGGAAAAATGGAACTCACAGGGTTCTCTTTATGTTCAGGCAGAGCAAAGTGCTATGCCCGATCACTCTCTGAGCAGATGAGTCTTAAATTGCCACTTGCAAATCTTACCGTTGGAATGGGAGCAACCATTCAAAATAAAGATGTCTCTTCATTTAGCCTTAACACCCTTAAACCATACCTTGCCTTCTGATCTGTACTACAAGTACTCTTGAACTACACCTTGCCTTCTGATCTGCACCATAGGTAGTCTTGAACTGTACCTTACCTTCTGATCTGCACTATCATTCAAAAATAAACATATAAATCAGAAAAACAGAATAAAAGGATTTTTCTCAAAACAATGATTAGCTTTTAACAGGCAGGACAAGGTCAATGAAGACTATTACCAGGTACATTGCTGTTTTGATTTTGCCTTTTTCAGGAGATAAAGAAGATATTATCTACTGCTAGTGGTTACCAACCACCTCTCTCTGTTCTTAATCTTATCTGATTGTTCTAAGCTGCCATCCAATCAATGTGAATCACTCTCTGCTAGGTCTTATCTCCAGCAAAGGAGCTTGTTTATTTAAGTTAATGACAGGTTTTACACTTTAGAGCTCTGTAAATCTATGCACTTCATATTATACACCTTCTGCACTCATGTCACTGTAACAGGAATAGCTAAGACTAACAGAGCTGATATGTCAATTACTGCTACAGAACCACTCACAGCCTGACCAAGAAGTGTGAGTCTGAAGCTGGCTGTGTCTCTGTGAAACAGTATGGTAAGAAACCCAATTTAAGAGTTAATCAGATACAGTACAGTATGTATGTACACACACTCTCAGTTATTAAAAAAAAAAAAATAGTCACATGAGTACATAATGGGCGACATGTATGAACGGGGCTGCGCCTGATATCTGGCATCTTTTTAGCCTGATACCAGGCGCAGCCTCATTCATACATTTCTAAATCTCCCACACGCGGGAGGTGGGGCACACTAGAACTATAGAGAAGTTACATATTTGCAGCTTTGCTACAGCATTTCTGGGCGCATTACAACTGGAACAGGTAGAGCACTTTCAAAGTGGTATACCTGATCCAGAAATGTCGCCTGAGCGCTGGAATGTGCCTGATTTATTACCCGCTGTTGAGCGGATTCATAAATCAGGCGCATTCTATGACCTTATTATGCGCATGAAATTTGGCGTGTTAACGCCAAATTTCATGCATGTTGCCCAATGTGTTTTAAGAAAGCGGTAGTTAATGGAATATCAAGATTTATGGTGATTGAAATAAAGTTAAATTTTAGGGGAATAATATGGTGGAAATCAGCTATTAGTAGCCATCAGGCAAATTAGAGTTTAAAGCTGAACCCTTACTTTAGGCAATCACATTTCAGATAGCACTTTAGAGCCAGACCGCTGTGACCCACCAGCTGATGCGAGGTGGAGAGGAAACAATAATGACCACAGAAAGTGTTTCTAAAATCATTCAAGTGTGTTTAAATACGTAATTGCCCAGAATGTTACTTTTGTCTATAAACGTTAACTTTCAAAAGAAGAGAATAAAAGTGTTACACCCTACCTTTCCATGTGTCTGCATTTTCATTCCTGGCATTGTCAAGAGTGAGATCTTATTTGGATGCATCTAAAGTAATTACAAATATAAAAATTATTTCTCCCAAGAAATAGCAGGTGTTGGAAGAATTTTTTTTTTTAATTACGTAGGAGGATAAAAAATATGGCCAGGTTTACACATATGGTGCAATTAGCATTAAATGCTGCAACACAGTTAACAGGTTTCTGTCATTAAATAATGGATGAAAGATTCTGTATGCATTCTCTTTAATTGTAGAAGCGGTAAATGTACAGAAGGAAGCATGGAAGTGCCGTTGCTATGAGGTTGAAGTGAGAACTTCTCCCCTCAACCACTCCGCAACTGCTGTTCAGTAAATTAATATTTAAATAATTGACACCAATGTTTAGAAAATATCGCCAGTGCATAAGGGTGTGTTCACAGTGCCCAGTAATGTGCTACATGCTGAAAATTGGGGGACAAAACCTTATGTGTTGTATTATCAATTACCACAGTTTTACAAATGTACTCCCCTCTATTGACGTAGAGTTCACTAATAGGATCTGCCAAAATGGGTTTTCTAAACCAGCCAACCACTGTAAGGGTATGTGCACACGGGCTAATTTCAACACGCATTTCGCAGCGTATTTACGCTCTAATATGAGTGAGATGCGCGCAAAAATTACAGTAATCCATAATTCTCATAGAGTACTATAGATTACGCCTCCTCTCCCCGCTCGTACAATCCTATCGTATTGTACGTGCGGGGAGATAAGTGACATGTCAATTACTTGCGGCGAATACGCGCCGCGAGTAATGCATGTCAATGGGGCCTGAGGGCTGCCGCCCCCCCCCCACCCTGAATAGCGCAACTCCCAAATCACCCGGCGTAATTGCGGCCGTACTGTACTCGACGCAATTACGCCGTGTAAACATAGCCTAAAACTTTGTTCACATCATGTTTACACATTAAGGGGGTAAAAGTGGCATCTGCTCAAAAACATGAGTCTTCAGAGCTGTTTTATGCCATTCTCAGCAATTTTTGAAAAAGTAGGCAGAGCATAGAAAAACACGGCTAAACAAATTTCCTTAAACTTGTACCAAAAAGTGGATCCAATTAAGCCAGAAATCTACTCCAGATCGCATGTGGCTCAGATTTTTTTAAACAGGCGCATGAACACTGAAGATGCACCAAATTAATTAAGCCTTGATAAGTTTGGCACAGATTACTCTTTTGCACTTTTTACTAGAGGGGTTTTCCAAAATTTTTAAAAACCTCCCTACCAACTCCCACTGTGTCAAAATAGAAAATGAACCCATATTCGCCTCTCCCATCACCACCATTCCAGAGCTCCAGTGTTCCCTTCCGGTCTCTCACTGATGATGTCACGTTCATGGACCACATAGTGCAGCATTCATTAACTGACCTCTTTGGTCACATGCTGTACATGTAGGCATGTGACTACTAAGGTCAGAGATTGGTTGCAGCATCATGTGATCCTTTAACGTCATCAGTGAGAGACTGGGACATGGAGGGTGACACTGGAGCTCTGGCAGCACTGGAATGGGGTGATGGGAGAGGTAAGTATCATTTCATTTTCTATTTTAGCACAGTGGGGTTTTATTTTTAAGAAAAAAGTCATATTTTCTGTGGCAATTGCACCAGAATTGTGCTGTAATTTGCCCCAAGATGCTAGTGTACATCATGCCTTACACCCCATTTATTTATGTTAGACAGTTTTTTAGACACTTCTGTGCCATGTCCACTCTTCGAAGTGAATTGTCGAGTCTCGTTTTCAGTGTATAATGCGCCTGAATGTATGAAAATACATTTTTTTGAAAATAAAATAAAAGTAATTAGAATAGCATGTCAGTGAATAGAAACTATGGTAGCGATCTTGCTTGGTGGACCACAGGTCCCAGCAAGACCTGGGGTGTGCTGGCTCTTGTTCTTGCTGTATGTAGAATAAAGGGTGAAAGCAGCAAAAATAAATTTCAAATTTAATGTAGTAAAAATTAAAAATTGTAAAACAACATCAGTGGGTTATTTAACCCCTTCACGACCCTGGGCGTATGAGTACGTCCCAGGGCCGCTAAGGGGCTTTGCAGAGGGATCGCTCCGCGACCCCCCCGCACAGCCGCCGGGTGTTAGCGGCAAATAGCCACTAACACCCGGCAGTAACAGCGCCGGTGGGTGGCTCCGCCCGCTGGCACTGTTTTACCCATCAGACAACGCGGCAAAGATGGCCGCGGTGTCTGAATGAACGCCGATCGGTACGGTCATCCGACGACCGGGCATGGTGGTGGGGAGCCTTGTGAAGGCTCCCGTCACTTACCCTGGCCGGTTTGCCCCACTTCCGTCCGCACTTTGTACACCCCACTTTGTACACCCTAATGCATTGCCTATGCAATGCATTAGGTTGTATTAACAATTGCGCCCCCCTAGTGGTCAAGCACCATAGGGGGACTAAATGTTACAGTAAAAAAAAATAAATAAATAAAGTTTTAAAGTACAAAAAAAAAGTATTAAAAGTTCAAATCACCCCCCTTTCCCCATTTTACAAATAAAATAATTAAAATAATAAAAAAGTTACACATATTTGGTATCGCTGTATCCGAAAAAGTCCGATCTATAAAATATAACCTAATTTATCCCATACGCTGAGCACCGTAGAAGAAAAAAAATTCCAAATGGCAAAATTTCGTTTTTTGGTCATTTTACGTCACTCAAAAAATGGAATAAAAATGATCAAAAAAGTCGCATGCATTCCAAACTACTAGCGATAAAAAGTACACTTCAGCCCACAAAAAATTCACCCTCACTGACATCCGTAGGTGTTAGTACAAAAAAGTTATTGGTCGCACAAACTGGCGCCGCGGCGCAAATGTCAAAAATAGAAAATGTTTGGAATTTTTTTACGGTACCAAAACATAACGTAAACCAGACATGTTTGGTATTGCCGGATGCATAACAACCTGTAGAATACAGATAACACATTATATTTATCGAAGATTGAACGCCGTAAAAGCAAAACACCCAGAAACCTGGTGAAAATACGTTTTTTTTCACACTTTGTCCCACTTGGAATGTTTTTGCGGTTTCCCAGTATATTCCATAGTATAGTGAATAACACCATTAGAAAGTAAATCCTGTCCCGCAAAATAAAAGCCCTCAGTGTCTATGTAGGTGGAAAAATAAAAAAGTTATGGCTTTCAAAGGCGAGGAGGGAAAAACGAACGTGTCACAAACCCCCCCCCCCCCGGGTCCTGAAGGGGTTAATGTAAAACTAGTTTAGTTAGTTAGTTTAGTTTTACCTTGTTAAATTGAAATGCATTTTATAGGAGATTTTTTTTAATATTTTTGGGATATTACATATTTTATATTAATTTTATATGATAACATTTTTTATTACATTTAAATAATTAAATTTTATATAGTTTTATAATTATCTGAAATTACTTTTTATTATTGTACTGGTGTAAGTTGAGAAATAGTGGACATTTTTTTGCCCTAATGGCAAATCTAGCTCCACTTCGTCTCCTTAGGCTCAGACAGATCACACTGAAATAGCAGCAGTAATGTGCTTTTTGCCAACCTGCATTAATATGTGTCTAATATTGTAAGTGTGGTGCGGCACGCCACTAAAACGTCCCCAAAACGCCCCCACATGTTAGGCGCACTATAAAGTGTCGAGTCTTCCGAACAATGCGCCTAACACATTCATTAGGCACATTAGACATCGTAGCCGGCTCAGGTAGGCGCATTTTACGCTGGAAAAGAATGAAAAACCCTTTCATACATGTCTCCCCAAGTGAGGTAAAATGCTGGAGTAGGTACCTATCTGTTTTGAGGTCACTTTGTGATCAAAAATGTTTGCTAAAAACCTCAAATTTTCATGTATCCTAAAGTAGCAGAGTTTGAACCAGCTGATATTATTTTTCATTAAGTGGCAGGATTTCTTTCTAATTACTGATAGATTTCAGTTGCTGTCATGACTTTCCATGGCTATTTGCACCTCTCTTTATTTATGTGCTCAATACTTTTTCCCTGTGTCATTTCTCATTATTACTCATAACTTAATTTATAGACATCTATGGGTTGATTTCTTTGCCTGTAGATTGGATGGGTTGTTACCGACATCTGGTAAGAATTTCATATCAATATTACCTTTAGAAATACATTTACTTAGAAAATTGGTGACATGTTCAATACTTATTTCACCCACCGTATATATGTATGCAATGGCTTATTTCTAAAAAAAAAATACTCTCTATAAAGCTTTGGAACAGAGGCTTTGACATAATTTGAACAGAACCATAGCAGCATGAAATATGCTGGATGAAGAGGATTTTCATAAACCTACATATATCACAGAACCAAAAAACATACATATAAACTCCACCCCACTTATCACAGAAAATTAAATATGCATTAAAATAAATTTCACCATATGTTTCCCAGTATTAAACAAAAACATCAAAGTATGTAATTGGTCACCAAACAAAATTTTTAAATAAGTCAGTAATAAACCTACCTGTATGTTGCTCACAGATATATACCATTTCCATTTGACTGCCTTTCTCTGGTTCAGTATCACAAATTCTAGTGGTCGTATATTCAAAGTTCCATTTTTCTGGAATAATCAGAGGATTTCACAGAAAATGCTCTCCCTCACTCTTATTCTTGCTCCTCTTCCTAAGCAGAACTAATATCCCAAAGAGTGTCCCTTCAGGGTTATCATTATCTAAATCAGTGCGGTATTCAGGTGTGCTCTCTTTATGGTGAACAAAACCACAACCACATATTCACATACGGTAAAGCATGGATATATGATCTTTCTTGTTCATACACCCACTTTCTCAATCACTCACACCCCACTTTCTCAACACTTTTGATGTCTCCCAATATTCTTTTCATCAAACACAACTTTTATTAAGATCTCATGGTCAACAGACATACAAAAAGATTTGACAGAGATGCATCTATGTAATACCAAAGATAAATTCCAGAATACCCTATATCAGAAAAAAAAATACTCATTAACATGCCATAAAGCAAAAAATACAAAAGAAAAAGAAGTAGCAAAAAATGATCAAAGCAGCTTTCCAGTACAGAAGAGCAGTGTAATTGTATAGTCTGTATCAATAAACCTTGTAATTCCAAGTAAAGACTGTTTAGATTGGGAATGCTCTATGGGGTAAAGCAGGTGAAGGTAAAGAACTACTATGGAAGTTAACCACCCATGGCTGCCATATTTTGGCAAACAGCATTGCGTACCTTATGAAGGAATTCACGTGTTGTAAGCTGGCTTGGTGGGCATATAACGTATATGATAGGCTGTCTTTACACATATCTCTTATTGCTAACATGGGTAAAGCGGCCATTTATCACAGTTTCAAAAAGAATTTATTGTTATATGGTTTTAAAGGGGAGTATTTCGAACGCACATGCTGCAATGTGAAAGGTATATTCGGAGTTGACAAATGGCACCACTGCGAATAAGCAACATGGAAACTGTGGAACACCCCATACTATTGATGTGAGAGGTAAATATTGCCTATCAAGGTGAACAAGGCTGGGCTTTACAGAAAAGCAGCTCACCACCAAATCAAACCAGAGGGTTACCAGATACATATGTCTAAAACAACAGTTCACAAAGTTACATAGTTAGTGAGGTTGAAAATAGACACATTTTATGGCTCACTGAACATACCAGACGAGAAACATCAGAAACAAACTATTTCTGGAAGAACACAAACTGCTGTTGGCAGCATTATGGTCTAGGGCAGGCTCGGACTGGCCCACAGGGGAATAGGGGAATCCCCCGGTGGGCCCCTCAGCATGGTAGACCTAAAGTTGTTTTTTAACTCAATATACTTTCTCAGAAGAAGAAAAAAGGCACAGAAAGAGGCAAAAAGCAAGATACAGAGCATAGGAGCATCTTTCAGTCATTTAAAGTAGCTATAGGTTGGGCGCCAAAAAAAAAACTCCACCGGGGGCCCATAAAAAATCAATTGGTGGGCCTTATTTTTCAACTCCCCGGGGCCCTGGGGCACCCCAGTCCGACTTGTTGGGGGAAGTTTTCGTGGTATTCTCTGGGCCCAGTCATCCATGTGGAGAGCACTCTCATTTGAGTTGGTTATGAGTATATCCTTGCAGAGCATGAACACCCATGCGGATAGAATTTTTTTAGCAAGATAAGGAATTCCGACTTAAATGTCTGACATTGGTTGGAAAAGCATAACAAAAATTTTCAAGTACTACACTGGCCCACTAATTCCCTAGATTTTAACCCAGCACCTGTAGCTCCACCTGGTCTTTTAATTTTTCCCCCCTTTATTTGCTCCTCCAAAACCCCCAGGACCTTTTTAATGATTATGGGCCCCTGGGCGAGCTGTGCAGGGCCCCCCCCAAAAAAAAAAACCACCCAACAGGAAAAATATATACATTACGATAACAAATTAAAAATCTACAAAATGCTATATAGAGACCGATAGTGGTAGACACCCCCGGGGTCACCCCACTAACATAACAAAGCACTGATCTAACAAAGACACAAAATAACCCCTGACATCCAGGGACTCACAGGCAACGTTCTATCTGATCAGCCATTCTCTGAATCATTCTTTTTCCTTTCCTTCTCCATCCGGCCCAGGCCGCCCATGGTGATTTTTTCCGGCCATAACCGTACCTGGAATGAAATGCACAAACTCTTAGAATCCTATTTTCCCCACTTCGCTTCCTTTCCCTAACTCTTTTATGGGTCCGCCCTTAGGAAAATTTGGTAGCAATGTTGCCCACCATTAAATAGGTAGGTATCTAGACCCCAGTAGGTAGGTAAACAGTTCTTTGTAGGTATATAGCCCCCTGTAGGTTATAGGGCCCTCTATAGGTGATATGGACCCCCTGTAGGTGATTTGGCCCCCTGTATGATATAGGCCCCCCTGTAGGATATAGGCCTCCCCTGTAGGTGATATAGCCCGCCCTTTAGGTGACATAGCCCCCTGTAGTGACACAGCCCCCTGGGGACCCCACTCTGGTAGCTGGGTTCCGGTGTGACTATCAACCTAGGAAATACAGCGGTGCAGGAGGCGATGGCATTGCTTCCTACGCGGCATAAAGATGCGAGGGGTCTGAGCCTTCTGCACACCGACATGCTGCCCGCCAAAGGGGTAGAGTCAAGCCTCTGCCGTATGAGGACTATTCGGTTGTCACTACCCAGGCAAATCAGCATGCAGCGGGGCCCTCTGCGAACTGACTCTGAGGGACTCCCTGCCTCCCTTCCTTGCAATGCCCCGGTGTGTTGGGTGTTTCCTCATCTTTCCTCATCTCCCTCTACCCGTCCAGCTGCTCCTCTCCTCCTCTCCGCACTTGGGTAGAAAAAACCACTCATTTCACCAGACTTGCTTGTGTCCAATGTCCTTCCCTTTTTCCATTAGGGGCCCCCCCAGAAACCCTGTGGCCGTGAGATGTTGTTGCCACATCTCCAGTCCCCTGATCATAGAAATACACACACTGTATTTCAAAGATAGTTCACAATAAGTGCAAAAAGTAACTCTTTGGCACAGAGAGCAATATCCCAAAATAAAAAAAACGCTGGTTCAGGAACATGTGTGTGTATGACACACACACACACACACACACACACACACACATACTGTGTAGTTGAAAGGTATTCCACACCAGTAACTATAAAATGGGAAGTATTTGACACAGAGTGCAATCTAGTGCTGCTGCATAAAGATCCGTGTACATAAGAGACACAGTGGCAAGTGGCAGAATGTAAAATGACTTGCCTATTTGTAGGGCTGTGACATCACAGAAGCTGGCTTGCTGCTGATTGGCTGCATGTCTGCATGTCATGACATTGAGGTCGTTCCTTTCTTTCTCCCATAGTTCTTTGCCCCGTGTCACGCCATGTGCTCGCGACCAATTTAGAAAAAACAATTAGTTACCACAAATCGCCAGGAAATTCGGCTTCATTTAGAATAAAAAAAATTCAGAAATTCAAAAAGAATTCCACTTTGTCAGATTCAATTCGCTCATCATGCTGATGGAGCTGGTACTGCTCCTACCCCCCACCTCCCCACAGCAGCCATGGCAGTGGTATATGAGTGGTGAGGAACTGTAAGAGGATAGAAGATGGCGCAGATAGGCAGTGGCCAACTGACTACATAGGATTTCTCTATTGTACTGGAGTTTGTCCTCCCTCTCGGCAGGTGCCAAAAAAGCTCTCATTTTGGCCCGGTCGCGAGCTGCTGCTGCTGGTGAGTGCCCTCCTCACTAGGCGGATGAAGAAAGCTGCTCATCAACGTCTCCAGACTTAGGTTGCTGCTGATGGAGCTGGTACTGCCCCACTTTCCCACAGCAGCCGTAGCAGTGGTACGTGAGCGGTGAGGAACCCCCCGTCCACACTTGTCAGAGGATGGACCATGTTGCACATAGGCAGCGGCCAACTGACTACGAAGGATTTCTCTATAGTACTTGAGTTTGTCCTCCCTCTCAGCAGCTGGAAAAAAGGCTCACATTTTGGACCAGTAGCGAGGGTCCAAGAGGGTAGAGAGTCAGAAGTAATCCCTCTTGGCAGGATAGACGGCTGCCCGGGAGGGCCCCTGTGCCTGTGTGGCCCCCAGTCATCTGCTTACCCTTCCCAATGGAAGAGACGTCCCTGCGCACACCCTCCAGCAGCTGTGGGATAGCTCCATAAACCTTTGACAAACTACCAGGACCATCCCATCTAGCTTCTGTCTATGCTGCACACAACAATTACTCTGGATATTAGCTGGTTGTCATAATGTGACTCATCTGTGTATGAACAAGCATAAAGTCATTAATACTGCATCCAGTCACCCACTTTGGTAGGTTATTTTATATTTCTCCTAATCTCCTTGCATCCTCATCTATTGTCAGAGCCTGTGACATTTACCAGTTAATTTGTAGCCAGAGGCAAACCTATTAAAATGGCCAATGCCGTCTCCAGGGAAGGTCTGAGATCATTAAGTTATAACAATGTATCATTCAGATATAGAGAGACACTTCATTTTTTTTTTTTTTATCCTCAACCAGAAAACCTCATCTAGACACTACATGATTAATGCAAAGAAGGAAGAGGAGTGGGAATAGACTTCTAGAGCTACAAGATAAAGTGAAGATTGAAGAAACATGGATTAGTACTAACGCTGGCTTCTAGGTGAAAATGTAGGATTTGAACCCATCTAGAAAATCTAGTTCCAAAGCAAATCTACATAACACAGACCAAAGATAACAACCTTCTTCAGTTTTAAAAGGCTTTTCTAAATCCAGGGAAGCAATAACTCCACATTGCTGTGATCGGTCAATTTATTGCTATGTAAGTTGGATGAATGAGGTGGAAGATGACTTGCTGCAGACCGGATGCCAAGATCTTAACCAGCTTAAAATTAAAACTCACGATATAATAGAAGTTGCAATACCAAAAATCTGCTATTTCTTATATTATCATTGATATTAACATCATTTGCAGATCAGGTTTCCAAAATCCCCAACTAGGGTCTGAATTTGAATACAGAATACACACTAAAATGTTACAGGGATTTTCCACCACAGACATTTATCACCTATCCACTGTAAGATCCACTGTGGATAGGTGATAAATGTCTAGAGTGGAAAAACTCATTTCAACTTTTTGGGTCATGTCTACAGTTGGGCAAGCACAGGGCATTAACAATATACAAAGCTATCAGTTCCTCAGCGCTCATGTACCACTGCCATGGCTGCTGTGGGGGGTGGGGGGTAGGAGCAGTACCAACTCCATCAGAAGCAACCTGAGTCTGGAGTCATTGATGAGCAGCTTTCTTCATCCGCCTAATGAGGAAGGTACCTACCAGCAGCAGCACCTGAAGCAGACCCTGAACCAGCAGGTGGTGGCCTACTTGGACAGCACTCTGCCACTCCACATTGAAGATCCTCTGGACTACTGGACAGCCAAACTGGATTTGTGGCCATAACTTGCTGAGTTTGCAGTGGAGAAGCTGTCCTGCCCGGCCAGCAGTGTGGCATCAGAGCAAGTGTTCAGTGCAGCGGGGGTCACAGTTACCCCAGGAGAACTCGCTTGTCAACCCGAAATGTGAATAGACACACCTTTGTCAAGATGAATCAGGCATGGATCAGCCAGGATTTCTACACACCAATGCCTGATGCATCAGATTATATCAGCCATGCCGCCTCACCCAAACTTTGACAAATGAGTCTGGATTCTTTTCGCTACCTGCCTCAGCTACTATTCTGATGCTGCCACCCAGCTGATGCCACACATCTGCTGTCAGATGCTCCTTCTACCACCCACCATCTTTACCAGGGACTGGTATTGCCACCCTCCTCCCCACTCTTCACTGGGCCATTATGTAGCCGTCTGCTGCTGCTGCTGCCAACTCACTACTCAGGTCTCCTCATGCTGCTGCTGCTGTCACCTCCAAGCTATGTCACCATGTCACTCTCTGGCTTGCTGCTGCTGTTGCTACCACCTCCTTATTATGTCACCTAGCTGCCGACACCTCAAAATGCTGTCATTGTGCCACTCTCCGGCCTGATGCTGCTGCTGTTGCTTTTGCCATCCCCACACTGTGTAATTGTGTCAATCTGTGGCCTACTCATGCTCCTGCCACCTCCACTCTCTCACTCAACCACCCTGTGGTTTCCTTATGTTGCTTCCACCCTCCGCCACTCTATGACGTTGCCACTATGTTTGGTTTTCCCCTTCTTTTAATCTGTCAGAAAGAATGAAAAGGAGAAATGCAACCGACTGTGTCTTCAGAGAAGCCATAATGCCAGTATGACATGGTCATTTGCTTGCTTCAGGATTGTCTGATGATTAGTTAGCCAAAAGCAGTAGTGGATACAAAACACAGAAGATAAGCAAATATTTCATTTACTTGTCATCTCTGTTTTGGATCAACTCCTGTTTCTTTTTGGCTTTAGCAATACTGATGGATTATTGACCGACTGAAAGCAGACTCTGACGGAGCAAAGGAAGGGACAAATGATCAGTGACATCAACGTAAAATTACTGCCGTCACCCTCTCCACTCTTTCGGGGATGAGGGGGAGCTACATGTATCAGCGTTTAATAGAACAGGTTCTGTCATAATCTGTGAAATCATCTGATGATGGTTTAAAAGGAGTTCACTCTTTGATGCAATAGTGGCATCTTGGCCCTCAGCTCGGTTCTTTCTAGCTGGCGCTGACATTACCCTATCAGGCTGCATTCACACTTCAGTTTACCTGGTCATTTTTTGGCCCAGATAAGTGAAGTGTGAAGCGATTCTAAGAGTGGTGCCTGTCATTTGCATGTCATACTAAATCACAGCATTGTTTCAACACCAAACCATGCTCCCTATGCATATTTCTGCATGGCACAATGTTCTACAACACCATAAGGCTTTCTGCAGCCAGGAAATAGCTGTTTTTAACGTGTTTCGTAACGAAAAAAAATTGGGGAAAAATTCGGCGAATTGGCTGAATCTAATTTTTGAGAAATTCGCTCATCTCTAATCATGACTATAGAATCAAGCCAGTCTACATGTGTGGAGGTATCAGTTGCACCAGATGCCAAAGTGCCCTTTGTATATAGGAAGACGCTGGTATTATACTGTGGATGTGATTTTGTGTCGCGGCTTAAAAGCTTCTGCCAATCTAGTAAGAACAATTGTGGGCAGAGTTTATTGGCATATTACACTTGAAAAAGTAGAATCAGTTTGTTTCAGCAGCTTACAGGAGTTATCACAGAATAGGATGTAGCTACTTTCATTCCTAACCTCTGTTATGGGCGCCCCTCCCCCCCCCATTAAGTAAGTAGATAGTAATGTAGCCCACCATTAATTAGGTAGGTATCTAGACCCCAGTAGGAAGGTATACAGCTCCTTGTAGTTAGATATACAGCCCCCTGTAGGTTATAGACCCCCTTTTAGGTGATATGCCCACCTGTAGGGTATAGACCCCCCCATAGGATATAGGCCCCCTTGTATATTATATAGATCCCCCTGCACCTGCAGGTGGTATAGTCCCCTTGTAGGTGATATATTCCCCTGTAGTTTATATGGCCCCCCTTTAGTTAATATGGTCCCCTGTAGGTTATAACCCACTGTAGTTAATATTACCCCCTTACAGTATATGGCCCCCCCCCTGTAGGTTATAACCCCACTGTTGCCTTTCAAAAAAGCAAAGTAGTTTTGGTATTATACTGTTGATGTGATTTGTATCGGGGCTTAAAAACTTCTTCCAATCTGGTAAGGACAAGTGTGGACAGAGTTTATTGGCGTATTACACTTGAAAAAGTAGAATTAGTTTGTTTCAGCAGCTTACAGGAGTTGTCACAGAATAGGATGCAGATACCTTCATTCTGTCACTTCAGTATCTTTGAGGATGAAAGGAAAACAGCGGTGATTTACACTTCCTGGGAAATAGTTGCCTGTCAGACTCAGAGGACACACAAAAATGTAATCACAAATGCCCTTTAAACAATATTTGTAGCACTTGTTCTCCCATTTTATTCACTTAGTATGTCACAATGGAAAACAGGCTTTACAAAAAGAGGAAAGAAAAACATGAATAGGTAGCCGGTTATGAATAACAAACAGTATCCCCTTGCAGCAACCTAATATACAGTATATGAGACTGCCTGGCTACTGTCGAAAATAGTTGGTTATATAGTCATATAAAGCATGAGGCTTTATTTTGGCTCAGTTTTCTACAGAGCCAAATGTCACTATATGTAAAAGGGGCCAAGCGGAGTGTAAGGTGATGTTACCCGGGTTTGGACTGATCCACAGGGTAGTAGGGGAAACCCCTGGTGGGCCCCTGGCCATGGTGGGCCTCCTAAAGGGAGAAAGACAGAGAAATAGAGTAAAAAAAGCAATAGGCAAAGTGCAAGAGTCAAGTACAGTCTTGTATAGTAGCTGTGTAATGAGTCCTAAGAATTAACTCCACTGATGTGTCTCAAGAATAAATACCACTGGTGGGCCCCAAGAATCAACTTTACTGGTGGGCACTAGACACCCCAGTCTGACACTGATGTTGACCTCTGTGGGCTAATGTTGGTATGAGAAGTTGGCATGGAAATAACGCAAGAGGACAGAATCAGATGAACACTAACAGGGTATTACTCCAAAGAGCCATTGAAGTGTGGTGGTTACAATTACATATATGCAGGAGCACAATCTTGGCAATTCTAACTGAGAGCCACAGTCACACAGTGTCTCTGTCCCCTGCCTCAGGGGCACACAGAAGACAGTCTCTGTGAAAAAAACCTTCAACTGCTCCATTTTTGGGTTTCGTTTCAGTGAAGTTCACTGTGTGGTACAAACCACATGCTGTATGCATTTTACAGGTTGGTACTATTCCGGTAAAACCAGATTTTTATAGTTTTTATTATAGTTTAGTGCGATTAACAAAATAAAAGCTTTTTCCATTTTTTTAAATGTGTGCTACAGCCAACTATTTTTAGTTCATCCAAATAATTTTTTTCTTTCTCTTCTTTTCTATTTTATGACCAGAGTGAGATGTCGTCTTTTGTTGGGGAATTTTTATGTATACTATTTTGGGATATGTGCAACCTTTTGAACACGTTAAATCTGTGAAATAACCAAAAAACATAGGGAGACATGTCTGAAAAGTGGCGTATCTATCGCCCAGTATTTAGCGCATTAAATCAGTGTATAGTGGCCTAAAGTCTCGATACTTTCAAAAAATGGCGTCAGGTATACTTCGACATAGAGTTACGTTAATGTCGACTACTAAAATGGCACAACAAATCAAAAAAGGGCACATAGAATGATCAAAAAAAGGGCATCGTATCAAAAAAGGGGCATCTGAATAAAAAAAGGGCAGCAGTGCATCAAAAAGGACGCATTGGGACTCAACAACTCGCACTAAGCATATTAATTGCTAGCTTAACTCTATCTCGATGCTCATGCCCGACGGGTCGCACTGTGCACCATATTTAGAACACATTACAAAGTGTCATTCCTGGCTAATACAATGCACCTATAGCGATTGGTGTAGGCAGACAGTTCATTTACAACTAGAAAAAATGGCATAAAAAGTGGAATTGCCAGCAAAATAGAACAAAAAACTAGGCGTTTGGCTGTTGGGACATGTCGCCCTATCAATTTTGCGGTTGCGGAATTTGTTTACCTTTGCGTGATACACCGAAAATGGAATAAACGATGCTTTATTTTAATGGATCTGACTTTTATAGACACGCTGATACCATTTTTATACATTTTTTAAATTTTTTTGTTATTTATTTGGAAAAACCACAAAAGGATGGGTTCAAAGCTTTTAGTTTTTTTATTCTTAAAACTTTTTTTAACTTTTACTTGTACTTTAGAACCCCTTGGGAACTTTCCTACTTACCCACAATTGCTTGTACACTGTTCTGCAATAATAAGATGTTGCAGAACAGTGTACCAGCATGACTCTATTACACAATACCGTAGGAGTACTAAAATGGCAGCTATGGAGGACTTTGTTAGGCCTTTAGCTGCCTTGACAATCACTCGGCACTTTGTGATCTCTTTATGAGGGGGCGGGGCGATTGGGCACCATTTCCTTTGCTGCCACGGACACATTTACCACAGCGAGTCCTTGCAGTAATTAACAGCTGTTACCTGCCGTGTATGGAGTGGACTTGTCAAGTGAGCCTGCTCCATACCACCTTACTGTCATCATGACGTAATACAAGGCTCTCCAGAATCTCTCTCCTTCATATATCTCTGCCTTAATCTCCTGATATCACCCCTCACTTGCAATCTCCGCTCCTCACAGAACTTCTCTTCAATGCTCTTCCTTTTATCAACTCCTCCACATATACCATCTCCAAGACTTCTCCCGTGCTTCCCCCGTGTTCTGGAACTCACTGACCCAACACATCAGACTCTCCTCCAACCTGAAAACCCATCTCTTAAGGATTGCTTACAACCTACAATAACCCTGCCAAAAAAACGTGTTACCCCACAAACATGTCTGCCCTCCATGTTCTGCCTCTTTCCTCCTCCATTGTAGATTGTAAGCCCTCTCAGGCAGGACCCTCTCTCCCTCTATACCATTTATTTCTATGTCTATGTAAGTCCATATGACGTTATCAATTGTACTTGTTTGACATATGTTATGTATGTCTAAAAACCCACCTTCTTTGAGAATGTACAGCGCCATGATAGCAATGGCGCTTTAAAATAAATAATAATAATAATAATATGTCAAAAAGGTATTAATACCCCAACCTCAGGTCCTTTCTGCCTTGTTATTGACTATGTAATAAAACTTACAGGTTACAAGTAGAAAAACAAAGCAAAGCATGAACAAAATCCTGCTTGTTCAATCACTGGCTCTTAGAGATGGGCGAATTGATTCTAACGAAGTGGAATTCGTTTAGAATTTCAGGTCAAACTTTAGGGTACTTCGCGTGAACGAAGTGTGCTTTGATTTACATAAAATGGCTGGCGAGCACATGCCGTTACATGGGGCAAGAGAACTCATGGATGAAGAAGGGCATAGCCCCATGACATGTGCAGAGATGAAGCCATCAGAGACGGCGGCGATTCTGTGACGCGTCAACCGCACTATATATAGAGTCCAGGCGCGACGTCTGGGGCTCAAACCGCACTCACAGTACTGAGTATGGGAAGGTTAGCTGCACGCTGCTTAATGATAGCACTGATACTAAAAGAACTTATTTTTATACAGGATTTTTGGGCGGGAGTTGCGTCACAGCTTGTCTCAAGACTGCTACTCTTAAACGTTCTATTTCAGCGATTTGTGGGTAAATGGATCTGAAGTCTCAGTGTGCGTCCATGCAGCTGCAATATACATTTTAATGCTGTATCTTTAATGCACATTGCATATCCAAGTGTATCTAAGCCTGTTCATAGTATTTAAATGATCAAGTTAAAGCGCTACAGCGTTATTTTACAATGATATCGAATAATACCACTTCATTTTTGAGCGCTCAAATTCATTAGCTGGTCAATTTACATTCACAGGGTTAATTAAGCGTTTGTACTTGCTGCTTTGGTCACTAAAAGAAACCGACTTATTTGACCGCCAAAAAACAGAAATTTTCCCCTGTAGCATAAATTCCACAATGGAAGGTTAAATTAACAAAGTTTTCTCTTGTTGTGAAGCGTAAAATACACGCCATTTAACACGCTGACAAAAGAGCATGGTAGTTTTTGGAGTTGCTCATTCTTTTGCGCGCAATTTACATCCAAGGTTATACTAAGTATTCTTTTCAGCAGTTGATACTCAGGTACAAGAACAACATTGTTTTTCACCGCCACAGAAGAAAATCCTGAAGCATAATTCATATCCGAACGTTAATTAAGCCAGTTTGAGAGTGCATTTGATATTCAGTAAAATACACCAGAGTTTTTTAAACCCAGCACGATCAAGTCAATTTTTCCTGCCCATTGTGGAGCGCAATTTATATCCAAGGATTACTTCTTAAGGGCTCATTTGGAGTCACATACAGGGAGTGAGTATCTTTAATCATATACAGATTATCTTCATCAAAACAGTACTGTCATTTTAGAACTAACAGTATGTCAGAACAGAGAGGTAGCAGCCTCTCTCACCTGTCGAGTGGCGCAGTGGCACAAACATTCCTGGAGCAGGCCCAGTCGCAGCACAGTCAAGGGGGGGACGTCAGCAGCAGGGGTCACTCTGTGAGCCACAACTGGCCAAGCTGTTCCAATCTAGCGAGCCATGTGTTATTGTTCAGCAAACCGAATGCGGTTTTTCTTGATTAGGTTTGACTAGGCGTCATCCACATTCCTCCCAGATGACCATCATGACATACCCCAGCCAAGAGTCGATGAGACAGTCAGACACAACCCTTAGTTGGCATGGCCCGGAGCGGGTCAGCGGCCTCACCTGGACCCTCAACCCCACCTCTGTCCCATCCAGTTCCCTCAAGCAGAAATCTACTATGTGGTCTGGGCTCAGCGTCCACAATATGCGAGGATGAAACAATTTGATTGAGTGCAAGTCATCATGCTACTTGGCAACGAAGAAATGGGGACCAATATCCCCCTGCTTCTTTGAAGTAGGCGCAAAGTTAATAAATGTGGAGAGTGGATCTGAAGGTCATATTCTGTGAGGGGTCAATCCTCTCTATACCATAACCAGTGAAGCGAGGACAGTAGTGACATTGAAACACAAAAGATGATGATGTAGCCGAACGCGCACTTGGGAGCCGTGTGATAGCAAGGGCATCATCATCAATCAGGAGAAGAAGGGCGTCAGCTTGCGCGTCAGGCAGTGGCGCAACCAGCAGTGGTTGTGTGGCCGTGACGCAGGGTAGCACAGTGTGAGGTCGTGAGCCAAGCGGCCACGAGGTATAAAACCCGCTTCGCAGGTCCAAAAAGTACGCACAGGGGCTCAGCGAGGCAGCGCGGTAGTAGTCACTCAGGGCGGAGCGTTTGGTTGTAACAATCAGAATAGCTCGGGGGCCGGTGATGTCAGTACTTTCATTGCAAAGACACCGGAGGAGCCTAATATGGCGGTAATGTAGAATCTGTGGCACAAAGTGAAGAGTGGCTCAGGGTAGCTAACGATTGCACCATTGGCCCTGCGTCAACTCATGCAGCGTCACCAATCCGGTGGCCTGGGAAACGTGGCTCAGATGTGGATGCCATCCAGCCGTCGCGCAGTCAACAGCGCCCAGTGGCACGCATGCCCATGCAAGCCAGTCAAGATGCTCCACCACACTGCAGACGGATCTGTTTCTCTTTGACATCTCTCCCTTGGGTGTCGGTCCCTGGTAGGGTCCCAGATGCAGTCACCTGCTCTGTCCTACTCATGAGTGCGCCAGGCAGTGCAGTTCGCTACTGCTTGATTGCAAAGAGACAACAGTATGGCGTCCAACCATCCAAGGTGCAACAGCTGACCGTGCTCCGTCCAAGTGGTTGTCAGACTGCAGTCCTCTCTCCCATTCCAAATGCTGCGACACAATGCACCGACATTCATAGAACTAATGGCTTGTCGCCAGTCCGAGAATGGAGAGTCTCCAATCCGTAATTTCTTTTCCAAAAAAGGCAAGTAACCAACTTCAAAAATATGTAGATACAGAAAGTGAGGCCTCATCCATTGATCTTATTCGGAATTTGTTCTCTCAAGGTGCACAGGCACGCGTGGACGTCTGGACTGTAACTACGGTCAGGGCCATACAAATGTTCCTTTACGTGCCCATTGCAGAGTCTGAATGTGCTTCTCTGCCCCACCAAAACTGAATCAGACAGACGCCGCTTATCTCCTTCTCACGTTTGAGTCAATAAACAGCGGCTCCTAACGCCATATTAGTCCGAGCCTCCGTTCCTGCCACCACCACTCACCACCTATCTCATCCTCCATAAGTACTGCTCCATCATACCACATGTGAGTATGGGAGGCACATCGTTGTCACGCAAGAGTCAACACCTGGCTTTGCCTCGCCGACACAATGTCACACAAGGGAGGTCACTGCTATCCGCGTCACTGCAGCAAAAAACGTGTGTGCTTTCTCCGCGCCAACTGGCAAATCAGAACCATGGTGACGGACAATGGGAGTAACATGGTGTCCGTCGCTCACCGGAGAAGGGATAGGTCTCAAGCGCGCCTGCAAGGCGCATGTGTCTTGCAAATCTGGTTTTGCTGAAAAGGTTCCTAGAAGCTTTCCACCCGATCTTTCGAATATTCTGAAAATCGCCAGGAAACTTTGCATGCACTTCATCCATCCTTACAAAGCCATGAACAACCCTCCTCAAGTTGCAGCAGCAGAAACGCCTCCCCCAACACATTCTGATATTGATATTTCCACCCTTGATATAGTTCTTTTGATTTTTTCTTTTCTTTTTGTTTTGTGTTATTTTTTTCTTTTTGTTATTTTTGTTTTTTTTTTTAAGATTTTTAATTAGTTGGAAATTGCAGCCTTGCACATGATTGTACCACTGTTTATATTGAACAGATGAAAGGCCATTAACAATTTTTGATGATCCAGGCGGACAGGAGTACTCCCTGTGTAAACTTTGATGTCAGCCATTGGACAGCTCATGCGTGACACCTGCCGTACTGTGTACAGAAAGGCCCAGCTAATCAGAGTAGGCCACGTTATTCGTCTTGCGTCCAGTCGCCAGACTAGGATGAAAACGTCATTCCACTGACGTTCATGTCCTGGAACAGATGCTGAAAAATCTGATCTTGACAAGGGACTGGAGACATGGCGACTACATCTCGCGCCACATAGTCCGGTTGGGGACTAAATGTGCAGGAGGAGGAGGTAGGAAATTGTGAGAAGAAGTATTGTCTGGTGAAATGAGTGGATTTTCATACCCAGGTGACTAGAGAGGAGGAGCAGGAGACAGCTGGAGGAGGTAGAAGGAGATGAGGAAGACGATGGCAGATGACCGTCAAGCACCGTGGCAGTATACAGTGGAGATGAGGCATGGAGCCCCCTCGGAATGAGCACTTGGGCAAGATGGCCCCAGCAATGGCTGATTTGCCAGGACTAGTGACAGCCGAATATCAGCATCCAGGCAGAGGGATGACTTCTGGCTCTCCAACCCTATTGGACCCTCGTACCGTCCAAAATGGGAAGACCTTTTTCCTACACAGCTAGAGAGGAGGACAAACTAGTCAGTTGGCCGCTGCTAACGATCGCAACAGCCTCCTCTGACAGGTCTGACGGTGGGTACTTCAGCTCTTCATGTACTACACTGCCGCACAGCTGGGAGAAAGGTGGGGGGTAGGAGCAGCTAACCAGTCTCCATCAGCAGAAATCCTAAAGTCTGGAGTCACAGATGAGCAGCTACCTTAACCCGCCTAGTAGAGTAAAGAGCAGTCACCAGCAAAGCAGCAGCAGGCCTGTAGCAGTCCCTGAACCAACAGAGGTGGCCTACTTGGACAACACGCCTGCCACCCCAGTTAAAGATCATCTGGACTACCTGGCAGCCAAACGGATGTGTGGCCGCAACCTTGCCATTCAGTAGAGAAGCTGTCCTGGCCGGCCAGTAGATGTGGCATACAGAGCGGGTGTAGTTTCAGACGTTCAGGCGGGGCCATCGTTTCTACCCAAGAAGAAACGCCGCTTCTGTCCACGGTAATGTGGAACGACTGAACCTTTGAGTCAAATGAATCATAGCGGGATCGGCCAGGATTTCCACACACTAATAGCCTTAAGGCGTCGAACTACATCATCCTTTACGCCTCAATCCAAACTGTATAGTAACAATATGAGTCTGGTTTCAACTACCTGCCTCAGCCACTATCTGAGCCGCCACCGCTTGATTCCACACAATCTGCTAGACAATTTCTCCACTGCCACCAACCATCCTTACAGGACTAGGTATTGCCACCCACCTCACACCCTATCATAGTGTTGCCCACTCTATGACCTCATGCTGCTGCTGCTTCCTGTTCTCTGTGCCGATGTGACATACCCATCACTGCGTCTGTCATTGAATGCCCACTCTGTGGCCTACTCCTGTTTGTTGCCACATCCAGAATGTCATTTATGCCTCTGCCTGACGTCATGCTGCTGTCTGCGTGCCCTCCACACTGTGTCATTGCGTGGCCACTTATGCTGACCTCATGCAGCTGCTTGCCGTGCCCCCCAACTGTGTCATTGTGCCACTCTCGGACCTCATGCTGCGCTGCTGGTTACCTCCACTCTCTGTCATTGTCCCACCTCTGTGGCGCCTCTCCTGTTCTTTAGCCACCTCCAGAACGTCATTGTGGCGCAATCACTGACCTCATGCTGTTGGCCTGCCAGTGACCTCCACACACACTGTGTCATTGTGCTCACTCTGTTGCCTACACCTGTTATTTTGCCACCTCCAGAAATGCATTGCGTGCCCACTGCCTGACCTCTGCTGCTTGCTTTCCGAAGTCACTTCACAAACTGTTCCATTGTGCCACTGTCTAACCTCAGCGCTGTGCTGCCGTGAACCTCCCACTGTGTCCCATTGCGCACACTCTGTGCCTACTCCTGTTTCTCTTTGCCACCTCCAGAATCTCATGAGTGACCTACTGAGCCTAAACACGCTTACATGCTAGTCATGCTGCCGTAGACCACCAAACTGTGTTCATTCTGTGTCACACAATCTGTAGCCTACTACTGTTTTTGCCACCTCCAGAAAAGTCATTGTGCCACTGCCTGACCTCATGCCTGTCTGCTGCCCGTGCTCTTCACACTGCGCTGTCAATTGAGCCACATATGGGCCTACTATTCTGTTTTGCCACACATCCATAATGTCATTTGTGCCACTATCTGACCCCGCAACTGCGTTTGCTGCTGCTCTATCCGGTCAGCCTCCACGTTCTCTGTCATTGTGCCACTCTGTGCGAGCCTATCCTTTTTATGCCACCTACCAGAATAGTGCACTTGTCCAACTGTCTGACCTCATTCTGCTGGACTTGTGGCTGCGCTGCCTTACCTCCACACTCTGTCATTGAGCCACTCCTGTGTGCCACTCCTGTTCTTATTAGCCAACCTACCAGAATTGTTCATTGTGCCACTGTCTTACACTTCATGCTGTCTGCCGCCGTTCCCTCCACGCTGTGTCATTGTGCCACTCTGTGGCCTACTACTGTTTTTGCCACCTCCAGAATGTCATTGTGCCACTGTCTGACCTCATGCTGCTGCTGCCGTGACCTACACACTGTGTCATTGTGCCACTCTGTGGCCTACTCCTGTTTTTGCCACCTCCAGAATGTCATTGTGCCACTCTCTGACCTCATGCTGCTGCTGCTGCTGCCGCCATCACCTCCATACTGTGTCACTAATGTTGCCACCTGAGCTCTCAGCTTGTTTTTTTTCAGCTTTTGCTGGCATGACTTTATCAGGCTACATTCCCGCTTGAGTTTTTTGGTCAGTTTTGCCCTGTTAAGTGCCCACAGAATTTTATAGTGAAGCGATCCGAAGAGCGACGGCAGTCATGTGTGTGTTATACTAAAACACAACATTGTATGAAGACCAAACCAAGCTCCCTCTGCATATTTAAGCATTGCACAACGTTCTACAGCACCCTGCATGCTCTGTGCAGCCTGGAAATAGCTGTTTTTTAACGCGATTCGTCCCGAAGTAATTCGGACCGAATTTATTTTTGTCTGGAAATTCGGCGAAGTGACCGAACCGAATTTTGGAGAAATTCGCCCATCTCTACTGGCTATACAGTGACGGGTTCATTTCTATCAAACAAGCAAATAAATGAACCATATTGCAGCAACCTGTAGCTTTTATCCTGGTGTAGCTCGTGAGCAGCAACCCTGCTCTTTCCAGAGAGAGGATGATCATGGTCATCTGGTGCATATACTAATTAGGCCACTGTATAGACATCAGGCCCTTGTCAAGGAAGACATGCTTCATTCCACTCAGATCACTAAAAAGCTTCCAATCTCTGAGTCCAAAAGCACATAATTCAACAACTAAGAGAAAACTCGGATTTCTTCAGCTCCAGATGTCAATGGAAACCTAGGAAGATTATACACACCATTTATAAGCTTTCCCCTTACTGTCTTACAATATGCATATACATGTATAAAGTGGATGTTTATGTCTGCTCATAGGTAGGTAGCGTGTATAGACATGCAGAAGTGTTAAACGTACATGCATAATTGCTTGTACATAGTGAGTGTATGTACTTACTGAAATGGGTGTTCTCACCATGCTGTTTCACAGAACCTGCTGTTCATTGCCAGCTTCAGACTCTCACTTCCTGTTCAGGCTGTGGGTGGTTCTACAGCAATAATTGGCAAATCAGCTCTGCTATACTTAGCTGATACCTTCCCTTGGTAACATAGGGAAGCTTGTATACACAAGCAGGAGATAAGAACTCCTCTAGCTCTGAATGGAAGCAAATCAGAATAGCAATGTATTTGGTAATAGTCTATTTACCATGATCTACATTGTTAAAGCTAATCAATGTGGTGGAAATAACCCTTTAATGTGGCTGATCTCACTAGTCAGTCAGGGCTATATTTGTATTCCACGTCTGGTCTTGATAAGATATATTACATGCGTGCTCTTTCCCATGAATAAGAATCAGTAGAGGTCTTAAATACATAAGCCGAGTTACTATCACCCATGTCCCTGTTCCTGAGAATGCTGCCAGATTTTATAGTTATCGGAAGCTGATCAGAACTTCTTCCTTAGAAGGACTTATTTTAGCACGTTACCTCTGTACTATAGTGCAGTACACATGCACCAAATGGCAGTACATGAAGTGCATGTGGCTGCATAGTATGGAGCCCTAGAGTCCACATGTACTGTATAGTCTCCATGCATACACATGTGCTATGTGCATGCAGATAGTAACATTGTGGCTTCTACCAGAGACATAGATGTGTTTTTTTTTGTTTTTTTTATAAAACATGTGGCTATCCATATCCTTGAAATGTGCACTTCTATTGGTGCCTTCCCTCTAGAATATATAATAATGTCGGTAAGAAACTGAATGTTTTTCTTGAGAAAAGATTTTCAAGAAAAGGAAGGCTCCTTAGTAACAGACCAGACAAGTAGAACGGATGATAGAAATGTGTGAGTACAATGTATTTTGTTTTTGTTGATATATTTTTGTATATCCAGGTGCTGATACCAAACAATTAGAGCTCTATTCAGCCTTCCCTGTGTGAAATAAACTAGAGTAATAATAATCACCTCAAGATAAATGGAAAGAGAGAACTGATTTAATCTCCAAGTCTAAAAATACTCCTTTTCAGATCTGGCTCGTAGTATCTCCGTAGCCATGGAAATTCAGTCTTTAGAAGCTATTCTTTCTTTAAAATTACAAAGTTTTTTTTTGTAGATCTTACATTCGGAAATGTTTGGAGCAAAAACAATACAAGCACAGCAGAAAAGGGGTAGAAAGTGTCTGACATTTTTGAAGACCTTTGGTAGACGCAGGATATTATAGGGAAGGTTTCACAATCACACGTACAAATTGCCCTGTAAAGTGGAAAGTGGGCTTATAGAGTTTGATCAAATAATATACTAAGAACCTCATGTTATTTTTTGTAATTTTTTGCTTAGCAGCAACAGATTGTGGATGTGCGAGCCATACCTGTATATTTCACCTTTTGTGGAGTATGTTCTTTGAGATAGGAATGGCATTAGCGGTTCCCCAGGAACAGAAACATTTTTCCTCTATGTTAATAAGTACAGGCTTAGAACACCTTTTTCCAGTTATTTTTGACATTATTATAGTTCTAATACAGCAAATAACATGAAATGGTTCAAAGGTTTAAAATTAAGTTAAAAACATAGAAATAAAAAGCAAAATAATATCAAATGCAACAATAGTCAGAAGTATTCCAAAGGGCTTTTTTTTCCAGGGAGCACATTAAAGAGAACTTGTCACATAGGTTATGCCACCATTTCTGAGGACATCACAAGCTAGTGACAGACATACTGTTTCCAGCGCTGTGTCCCTTATTCTGTAAGATGCTGTAGTTTTAGAGTATCTAATACTCAAATCTGCCAGGTTTAAGACAGAAAGTCCAGCTTATTCATGAGCAGGTGTTAGTCCCACTCACCTTAGGCTATTGACACCCGCCTGATAATTATTCACATATTTCTACCTATGCAAAGTGACAGGTTAATCAGTTGTGAGACGGGTGGTGCTAGCTTCAGGTGGTCGGACCATGAATTAAACGGACACTTTTCATGAATAAGCTGGACTCTTTTCTGGCTGAAAACTCCAGACTTGAGCATTAAATACTCTAAAACTACAGCATCTTACAGAATAAGGGACACAGCGCTGGAAACAGCAGGTCCGACACTAGCTTGTGCTGTCCTCAGCAAGGGGGGCATAATCTATGTGACAGGTTCTCTTTAAGGACAGCTGCTCTGCCAATAAAGCACATTATGGTTAGAAATTGGATGCAAACTATTTTTACAGGTTTCTAGACTTTTGGAGATTTCTTTTAAACCCTCCGATTCTATATAACTGGTGTTGGAACAGAATTATTATAACACCCTCTAGGGCAGGAATTGGACAGTTTTGCTCTTCAAGACAGAATACATTGTTATTATAATGGTAATTACCAAAAGAAGACAGACAATTATAACCCTTAGAAGTGTAGGTCTGTTCTAAAAGAGAGTTAGCCAAGAAAGCCAAGGTGGCAATCAGTACAGTTTTTTTGTATCATCAAAAGGCACTAAAAAACTGGAGGTAACTCTGAAGGAAAACTGCGGAACGGACTGCAGGTTAGTGTAGTGTGGCTTGACTGGGAGAAGAGGCAGGGAGGCTTTAAATTAGAGATTTGGAAGTGAGGAAGGGGTTAATGTGGAAAAAGGGAAAGGGTGAGAGGAAAGGTATGTAAGGTGTGGACAAAGCAAAGAAAGTCCGTTGAAATGAATGAATATAACCAGCTTCCAAACTGCTCTGAGAGGTACTTTACCAGGCAAATGAGGAGAACCGTCTTTGTCTTTTTTAAGAAAATTCTTTCATTGTATATATTTCAAACTCATTAAAAATTCCATTTTGGGAATGCAAGAACAAGGTGGGTAATTTTGCAATTATAACAGCAAGCATATAGTCAGGGTTCAACCGAGCTAGAAAAAACCTACGCGTTTCGGGAATGGCGTCTCCCTTACTCATGGTTATTAGATACTGCTCTGGTCATGGCCGGAAATCACCGCATTATATAACGGGAAAAAACGGTCATGTGACCGAATGCATACATTTTATATAAGACATTAAACATATAAATATTAACAAAAAATTTAATAAAAACAAATGATGCATGCAAAAAAGAACCCATGTATTATTTGCAAGTGTTGTTAACAAATGTATGGAAAAGTCTAGCGCGGGACCTACGGGTGACAGGAAAAAGATACAGGCTCAAAAATTTGGTAGGGATATCCTGTCTGACATTAAGACCCAGAGGAACCTGGTGGAGAAATGAAAAGATCCACCAGGCTTCCCTGGTTAGAGCTTCTTACCAAGTCACCGCCCCTGAGTGGGCGTATGACTTTTTCAATGCCACAAACTGTGAGTTCCGAGGTGTCAACCGGCATGCTCCTCGGCAAAGTGGGGTGAGACAGCCGAAGATTTAAAGCTAACCGGACGACAGGCATCTGATAGATGTCTTCTGATCCTCGCCTTGAGAGGACCAGTAGTCCATCCTACATACTGAAGGCGACATGTCGTGCAACCAATTAAATATAAAAATATTTCGGTGTTTCAATTAATTTTAATTTTGATGGAATAGTTCTTCCCATTACTATAAAGAATGAATTTTGGGTTTGTGCGCTGTACATGTTTTGCATACGGTGGGAGATGGAATGTCCACATCTATATGATCCCTTGACATCCACCCACATTTTGGGTCGCAATTCAATGGGGGGTAAAAAGACTCGGAGAGAGATAGACCCCAAACCGGGGGTCTCGAGAAACTATCTCCTTGGTTTTAAAACATTTTTAATTTCGGGTTTTCACAAATAATGGGGCAGACTTTTTTCACGATATCGACATTTGGCTGTTTGTCTACTATATCGTGTGCAAAAGTAATATATTCCCTTACTTTTTTTGTGTCTTTTTTTTTTTGAACTTCAATAAATCCTCCCTTTTTTAAAAAAATCAACTCTGTCAGCGCTTTTGCCAGTATTCTCTTGCTATACCGCGTTTTCAATTTTAGATTTTTTTTCTTAATATCCTCAAAGTTTTTTAAATTTTGCGAAAATTTTTTTTAAATCGACTATTCCCAAAGGGGGATATTGTCCACCCTTTTGGGGTGACATAAGAGCCTTGTAAAATGGGTTTCCCAAAAATTTTTTTTTTAAAAAAAGGCAAAATTCTATTTTTTTGTCACATACCCACCAAGGTGTGTTTAATTAATCCTTTCGTTCATGGAAATTATATGGAATTTTGAATTCTTGGTATATGTTGGGAAATTAATAATTGAAAATTCAACTGACGGCCCCCTGCCAATAAATGCGGGTCGTCGATTATCGAAAAACCGAGAATGTCTTTGATCTTTCATCACCCCCAAACAAAAACATTTAAAGAGACAAATATATTTTTCTAGGGGGGAAAAAAGTGGGCCCCATCGGGGCGCCTATACCGTAGAAAAACCCCCCCTAAAAAGAAAAAAAATTTTTGGGGGATAAAAAACCCCACTGCCATCAAAATGAATTCCCGTTTTTGTCATACCACAAATTTGTTCAGAAAACCCCCGAAAATCTTTTAAAGGCCTTATCGGGGGGAATGCGGGAAAAGGGCCCACGCACACATGTGAGCCAAATGCCCCATTGCCATACCAAGTTCTCCATTATCCCAAAAACGCTTGGTATCACGAAGAAAACCGGTATCTCAAAACCAGTTGGTTGGAGTTTTTTAATCCCCCATCTCCCAGGTTCTGGGTAAAGAACCGAGCCCGAGAGTTGGCCAAGGGGTAAAAAGCCCCCTTGGGATCTTCTTAAAGGGCGTGATATAGGGGGAAAAAGGGGATTTCGGGGTACAAAACTTTTCCCCCAAATTTGAGGAGTGAAACCCCCCAAGAAAAACTGTTTTTAAGGGCTTATTTGCGCATCTTTTAAAATCTATGGTAAATTTTTTTAGTTTTTAAATATTCTAGAGGACACAAACCTCACAATTGACTAACATATATTCGTTCCAAAAAACAAAGCCCCTCCTTTGTCCGCATTGCGCACAATTATTTCCCTTTATTGTTTCTAAATCTATTAGGCTTTCTCTCCCCTTAGTCAAATTAAATGCCTCAGAGAATTCAAATTTTTACATTCATTTTTTTAAATTTATAGAACCCCTTCTATCAAATCCCGAAAAAGTTCTAGGGGGTGAGCGAGACTGAAGGGTAAAATGGGTTTTTTTTTTGGAAAATTCTACATTTCGCCCAATGAAACCTCCCCTTTACGGAATTTCACGTATGAGGAAAACCCACACAGTTCCTGAAAAAAGTTGGAATGATTGGCTTCCATATGATGTTACTGTTATGTCCAAATTTTAAATATTCCCCCTTCGCTCCTTAACTGATTTTTTAAAGGAAAAGGTTAATAAAAGTCCGTTCCTGCAAAAAAGATTGACAACGAGAAAATTTCAAAAAACTTTTAAGTCTGTGTGGGGGAAATACCCCAAACCCTTTGGGCAATAAAGAAACGCTGTGTAGATAATATTTTGGGTGGAGAGATTGACAACCGGGGGGGGTTCAGTTCTTGAGTTTCCGCAACGCCATGTCCGACCCATTTTTTCCGGGGTTTCCCTCCCCCGCCCGTGCCGGTTACTTTAAAATCTTCGTGCCCGCCCTTTGCCCAGGACATGCCGTGACACCTCGAATCACAGTTTGTGGCATTGAAAAAGTTAAACCCCCCTCTGGGGGGTGATTGGGTAAAAAAACTTTTTACCAGGGGGCTGGTATCTTTCATTTCTCCACCAGTTTCCCTTGGGGCTTTTAATTTAACAGGATATCACCTACCATTATTGAAACCTTATCTTTTTTGTCACTGTAGGGCGCGCAGACTTTTCCTACATTTGTTAAAAAACATTACAAATAAACAGGGGTTTTTTTACAGCATCATTTTTTTTATTATTTTTTAAAATTCATATGTTTAATGTCTTTAAAAAGTATGCATTCGTACAGACCGTTTTTTTTCCCTAATAATGCGGGGGATTTCCGGCCATGACCCAAACATATTAAAACCATGACAAGGGAACCCATTCCCCAAACGCGTAAGTTTGCTGCTGGTTTTAAACCCCTGACTACATCTTGCGTTATAATTTCTTTACCCACCTTATTTTGCATTCCCAAAATGGAATTTTTAATGAGTTTAAAAAATACCATGAAAGAATTTTTTTTAAAAAGACAAAGACGGATCTCCTCATTTGCCTGGTAAAGTACCTCTCAGAGCAGTTTGGAAGCTGGTTATATTCATTCATTTCAACGGACTTTCTATTCGGACTGGGAATCCTATGAACCGTGACTCCACTGCAAGTATCTGAGATACAGATGAGCTGATACAACTATTTCCATTTTATGTTTACAAAGCAAAGAAAGGTACAGGTGGCAAAAGGCCACTACAAAATCAATGAAAAGTTTGCTGCAAAAAGTAAAAAAGTCTGCCTTTCAACTACAGATCTGATAGGTCGAGCAGCAGAAAAAAAGCTACTGCTATGATTGCGCAATTGAGAACTTTCCTGGGCCAAGCAGCACTTCCAGTGGACCACTGAAGAGCATCTTAATTTTTATTATTATTCATCTTAATTTGAGAAGTGAGACTGTGTAAATATCAATAAAAACTGGAAAAATTGTAGTGTTCTATATACATACATTTCTGCTTAATCGGTTGATACTAACTCTAAAAGTTTCTTTATGTAAAATAGGGTGCATTTAAAGGTGAAGCCTAGGACAGCAAAGGTAAAGAGATGGTATTGTTTTTGGTGTTACTACAGTTTCACAAATAGTAGCAAGAAGACAGACAGGCACTCATGCTACTCCTATCTAAAATCGGTCATTTCAACAGTTTTATGCCCGTGCATAGGCCATTGGTCTCTTTTGAGAAACTATCAAATGCTGGCACAGATGAACTGAAGGATAGGAGTTGTGCTGGCACTTTCTGTCCCTGTCTGTTAAAATCTTCCCTACAGTGACAACAATGTTTTTGTCATTACAGCTGGATTCTTCTGAGAACCTTTAGTATTCTATACAAAATAATAGTAATGCTACTTCAATTTGTCTCCTACCTGTCTAAGTGTATGAAATGACTGAAGAGGATTCATGTACCTTTATTGCAGCCCTAATATGGCTCCATTCACAGCAGTGGCATAATACTGAAATGCAAGTGGACCAAGGCTGACAAAAACCCATTATATTAACACAGAGAACACATTTTTAACATATACAAAAAAATAAATAGAAGCAGTACTAGTAGTTCCGCAGCCCTTAACTCCTTATCCCACCTGGACGTTCCTGTACGTTATGGTGCAGTGCCTCAGGTTTTAAATCAGTGCAGTGTGCTTTGAAGCAGGTACCTTCGCTCCCTGGAGTGTGCTGGTCTGAACAGGACCCAATAGAGAGGTAACAATAGAGTAGGACCCACTTGCCTGAGGTCCCGGTGAAGTTCGAAAGTGGGCTTAAGCAGTTTTGGCCAAAAGTGTGAACTAAGAACCTCAAAAAAAATTTCCACGTATCCTAGTTAGCAGTAATGCTTTTTCCAAAATTCCTATGTCCTTTTTGATAGTTTCTTTAGTCCATAGTGTGCCACTGTTTTTTGAATTTGAATGTTAATGCACCATGACATACAGGAAGGTCGTGGCTATCGTGAGGGCACAGGAGCGCTGCCCGCACGATCACTGCTGGACCCCGGCGATGATTGACTATCGGGCTATTGCAGTTGCCATCAGGAGCGGAGATAACTCCGTTCTCGCCGGTTTAACCCTTTAGGTGCTGTGGCAGCTAAGGAGTATGACAGAGGCAGGGAGCTTCCTCTTTCCTGCATCGGAAACCCTGCAACGAGATTGTGGGGTTCCGTTGGTTGTCATGGCAACCAGGGGTCAGACAATGAGCTCGGGGTTGTCTATGACATGGTTCTATCCGTCTATGCCCGGGAGTGGAGTCTGACAGGATGATTGACAGTTGCTATAATACACTGCTACATAGACATGCTGCAATGTATGATACCTATATTAAAACTGCTACAATGATATAAATTGGGTATCGCCACAATCGTATCTTCCAGCAGAATAAACTAACATGTTACATGTGCTGCACGGTGAGCGCTTTAAAAAATAGATTTGAAAAAACACTACCAGGATTGCCATATTTTCTTCATACTGCCTCCAAAAAACAGATTCAAAGACGATCAACAAGTCATGTGTTCCTCAAAAATGATACCAATGAAAACATCAACTCAACCTGGGAAAAACAAGCCCCTACACAGCTCTGTACACAGAAAAATAAAAAAAAAGTGATGCTGTACGACTATGACAACATAAAAACACAGTTTTACAAACCCATTTCTATTCTGTAAAAGTAATAAAACTATATAAAATTTATATCATTGTAATTGTACCAACTTGCATAGTAACGTTATCTTGTCACACAGCGAACGCTGTAAAATAAAGCATAAAAATGATGTCGGAACTGCTGGTGTTTTTTTTATTTTCATGGTCCAAACCTACAAAAAAACTGTAGAAATACCTGTGCGTCAAAATTGCACAATACACCCCTTGATGAGAACTCTGAAGCCGCCGGGCGGGGAGATAATTGACATGTGAATTTCTAGCCGCAAATACGCGCCACTAGCAATTCAAGTCAATGGGTCGGCGAAGTGCCGGCCCCCTGCTCAGTCCCCCGCTCCCGCCCCGCCCCCGGTCACACGGCGTAATTGCGAGGCATAATTACGCCCTGCAAATACACCGTGTGAACATAGCCTAAGGGTGACCACAAACCTGTAATGGTGCCTAAAAATAGCCTAATGAAAATGAGATCCCAAAATCCAGTTGGTGCTCCTCCTATTCTGAGGATTGTGGTTGAGTCAAATAGAGCACTAGTGCCACATAGGTAATATCTCTAAAAATGGCAGAATCAGAGGAATCAATATTGAGGTGCATTTACCTATTACCAGTTACTGTGTTCCAGTAAATAATGGATACAAATTAAAAATCTGCAAAAAAAAGTGAAATTTTGAAATTGAAGGGTGCAGTTTCTTAGATGGAGTCATTTATGGGTGTGTCTGATATACAGGCCCCTCAAAACCATGTCAGAACTGTGTTGCAAATTTTCTTGAAAACGTTAAAAGTTGCTACAAAATTTAATAGCGCCCCAGTTTCCTAAAAAAATAAGTTTTTTTTTTTTTTTTAAATGATGCCAGTATAAATTAGACTTCATTATTTATTATTTAGTTGAGTATGACTATCATACACAGAAATTTTTAAACTTTTAACATTTTTTAAAATTTTCACAATTTTTTTATATTTTTTACAAATAAACAAGGATTGTTTTAACTAAAATTAAGTGACAACTTAAAGTACAAGGTGTAACAAGGAAAGAGCCTCAAAGTCACAAGAATAGGTAAAACCGTTAAAAAGTTATTACCCGATAAGGTGATACATGTCAGATTTTAAAAAAGGGCTTGGTCCTTGAGTCCAAAACAGGCTTAGACCTTAAAGAGTTAAAGGTGTTTTCACAACACACTGTTTCACTGAGTTTTAGCAGTTTTGCATTTACTCTGTGTCCTCAAGCTGTGGGTGGTTCTACAGTAGTGATTATCATATTCAGCTTTTATAGGGGAAAATAAGTATTTGATACACAGACGATTTTGTACGTTTTCCCACTTACAAAGAATGGAGAGTTCTGTAATTTTTATCAAAGGTACACTCCAACTGCGAGAGACAGAATCTAAAAAACAATCCAGAAAATCACGTCCTGTAAAAACCGAACGTAAGATTTGGTACAGAAACCTTTGTTTGCATTTACAGTTCTTGACCAAGTTTGCACACTGCAGTAGGGATTTTGGCCCACACCTCCATTCAGCTGCTGCAGATCTTTCTGATTTCGGGGCTGTCCCTGGGCTACATGGAGTTTCAGCTCCCTCCAAAGATTATTGATTGGGTTCAGGTCTGGAGACTAGCTAGGCTACTCCAGGACCTTGAAATGCTTTTTATGGAACCACTCCTTAGTTCTCTCTCTCACAGTTGAAGTGTACCTACGATAAAAATTACAAACCTTTCCATTCATTGTAGGTTGGAAAACTTGCAAAATCACCAGTGTATCAAATACTTATTTTCCCCACTGCAGTGAGCAGTTCCTCTGACAGTGCAGGAGATTGTTACCTGTAACAAGATTACAGACAAAGTCATGCTTTTCAGTCCTCACAGAACATGTAGCTTTTGTGAAGATATTCTTTTTTGGATATAATTAGTTTGCTTAGATCACAGTCTGTCAGTGGGGTGATGTCACTCCCTGCTCTCTGTTCTCAGCTAATCAGATAACATTTGTCCGTCACTGCACTTAGCTAATTAGATAACAAACGTCCGACTGGTATGCAGGCAACCATAGAAACCTGTGTGTACTCTACAGCTCATTAAAAACGCTCTTATCTTATGTACTCTAACAGCATTTAGATAAACTGAATCAGTGTCGGATTGGGGGGTCTGGGGCCCACAGAGGAGTTGATCTTGGGGGCCCACCCTACTGTACATGAAAATATTACCTGCCTCTTGGACATAAATGCGCCCATTTTACCACATAATACAGTGTGCAAAACAGAACTGTATTGTGTAGTACGCAATACCAAGTGAGTCATATATCTGTCTATCTCACATATCTATCTGTCTCACATGTCTGTCAAGCTCCGTTTGTCTAACATATATGTCAGTCTAACCTATCATAGACACATGGCTAAGTAGCTCCATTCATATTCCCCTCCACTACCCACATACAATATCCCCCCCCTTCACGTTTCCTTTGGTCACGCACCTCACCATCTTCTAAAATAAACACCACTATAAACAGCAGCAAGAAAGTAAAAGTGAAACTCCTAATCACAGGGTCAGGTATTCCCTCACTTTTACAATCAAGGACAAGGATACGCTTCCACTATACCAATGCAGATATAACCTACAACACCGCCATATGGAGACCACACCGTGATCCAACACTAGCTCAGGTCACATTACATTACAGTGAATACAGCACTGATCCAGTATAAAAGCAAAATAACCCCTGATATCAGGGTCTCACAGGAGACGTCTTATCTGATGAGTCGTTCTCTTCTCTCATGCTTCATTCTTTTTCCCTTTTCTTCTCCATCCGTTCCAGACCGCCATGATGTCTTGTCCCAGCCACAATTCATCCCTGCAGAATTTACACACAAATATCTTAGAATCCTCACTTTTCCAGGAAAGAACTAAACCCCTGGAGATTATGCTACAGCTATTTGCTGCTCCCCTCACAATTATATTACCAGGTAGGTAGGCAAGACCTTAGGTAGGTAGGCAAAAGGGCAAGGCCTCAGGTAGCTAGATTGGCCCTATTTAGGTAGGTAGACCCCCAATGGATAAGTTGGTAGGCCAGCCCCAGGCAAGTTGGTGGGTAGGCCCAAGTAAGGTAGATAAGTAGACCACGGGTGGGTAGGTAAATAGACCCAGGTAGATAAGAAGACCCCAGTTAGGTTGGCGGGCCCCAGTTAGGTTGGCGAGCCCCAGTTAGGTAGGCTGTAGGTAGGTGTTGGTGAGTCTCAGTTAGTTAGGCTGTAGGTAGGTGTTGGTGGCCCTAGTTACGTAGGTTGGATGTAGTCAGGGCCCCCTTTAGATAGGCTGGAGGTAGTCAGGGTCCCCCTTTAGATAGGCTGGAGGTAGTCAGGGTCCCCCTTTAGATAGGCTGGAGGTAGTCAGGACTTCCCTTTAGATAGGCTGGAGGTAGTAAGGTCCCCCCTTTAGATAGGCTGGAGGTAGTCAGGGTCCCCCTTTAGATAGCCTGGAGGTAGTCAGGGCCCCCCTTTAGTTAGGCTGGAGGTAGTCAGGTGCCCCATTTAGATAGGCTGGAGGTAGTCAGGGTCCCCCTTTAGATAGGCTGGAGGTAGTCAGGACTTCCCTTTAGATAGGCTGGAGGTAATCAGGTCGCCCCTTTAGATAGGCTGGAGGTAGTCAGGGCCCACCTTTAGATAGTATGCAGGTAGTCAGGGCCCCCTTTACTTAGCATGCAGGTAGTCATGGCCCCCTTTAGTTTGTTTGCAGTTATTCACGGCCCACTTTTCGTAGTAGGCAGGTAGTCAGGGCCCCCTTTACATAGTAGGCAGGTAGTCAGGGCCCCATTTACGTAGTATGCAGGTAGTCAAGGCCCCCTTTACGTAGTATGCAGGTAGTCAAGGCCCCCTTTAGTTAGGCTGGAGATAGTCAGGGTCTCCCTTTAGATAGGCTGGAGGGAGTCAGGGCCCCCCTTTAGATAGCCTGGAGGTAGTCAGGGCCCCCCTTTAGATAGGCTGGAGGTAGTCAGGGCTCCCATTTAGATAGGCTGGAGGTAGTCAGGTCCCCCCTTTAGATAGGTTGGAGGTAGTCAGGGCCCCCCTGTAGATAGGCTGGAGATAGTCAGGGCTCCCCTTTAGTTAGGCTGTAGGTAGTCAGGGCTCACCTTTATATAGGCTGAAGGTAGTCAGGGCCCCCCTTTAGATAGGTTGGAGGCAGTCAGGGCTCCCCTTTAGATAGGCTGGAGGTAATCAGGTCCCCCCTTTAGATGGGCTGGAGGTAGTCAGGGCTCCCCTTTAGATAGGCTAAAGGTAGTCAGGGCTCCCCTTTAGATGGGCTGAAGGTAGTCAGGGCCCCCTTTACGTAGTATGTAGGTAGTCAAGGACCCCATTACGTAGTAGGCAGGTAGTCAGGGCCCCCTTTACATAGTAGGCAGGTAGTCAGGGCCCCCTTTACCTAGTATGCAGGTAGCCAGGGCCACCTTTACATAGTAGGCAGGTAGCCAGGGCCCTCTCATAAAAAAAGAAAAAAAAACTCACATTTCTCCCGCTCCTGGACGCGATGAGCTGCCCACCGGCTTCTAGTAAAGCCCGGCATAGGCAGCACGATGATGTGACGTCATAGCACCCCCTACGTCACCACTAGAGGCCGGTGCCTGGTAGGCTTAAGGCCTAACACCTTAGGCCTACCAAACTGAACAGCAGAGTGGAGCACTGGCGGCGCTTTACTCCGCTGACACCGAGCAGCCCTGGAAATCGAGGACATTAGTCCTTGGCTTCTGGGCCCTGTCTCTGAACACTTGGGGCAAGGCAGGCGTTCAAGACAGGATGCGGCGGCCGGGCCCCGGGTAACGGCAGCATAACCTCCAGGGGCCCACAGGAGCTTGGGGTCCAGCGGGGGATCCACCGACTTCCCAGCAGGCCAGTCCAAGCCTGAACTGAATATAGTTACCATATAACACTATGATGGCCCAAGTTTGTTTGACCTGCAGATGTAGTAAAGCCTAACTAGATATTTGATGCATTTCTAAAACTATGGCACTAAGTATTATCTTAACATTTTTAAGGATTTATATGACAAGATCTTGATTCATGCTAAATATGTTAAATAATTTTTGCTACATTCATACATCATAAAAGTGTTCTGAGCTGGCACTTTCGTAGGCCCTTTCCCGAGATAGGTGTGGGTCCCAGAAGGGGACCTGCACCTATCAGACTTTAATGGCATATCCTATCAATATGCCATCAAGGTCCATGGTGGGAACACCCCTTTATGTGGGCCAATACAATCCTCAAGACCAAGGGTCACATGTATGAAAACTGTCTAGTGGTCAGACATTGACAAATGACTGACCTACACAATATCTAAATAAGATGGTTAATATAGAAGAAAAGGTTTATAAATTAGATGCAATATATAACATTACACAATTATGAAATGCAAGATGCATTGAGACAATGACACTTAAAGAGGTTTCTTCACTACAAAGACTAGCTTTCAACATGATGGGACAGTTAAATGAAGACTTTTTTTAAATACAATGGTAAATAGATTTTACTTTAGTAATGAGATAAGAGACATTTTATGTGCATTTCACACAGGTTTTATGGTTACCTTGTTTCCTACCCATAACTCTGTTATTTGATTAGAGCAGAGAGCTTAGAGCAGGAAGTTATGTTTACTGAAGATTAGACTATGAATGCTCCTGTGTGGTGTGATGGTAAAGTACTCCTGCCAGTGGTGTACTGGCATTTGTGCACTAGGCTGAGAAGAACCACAGAGAAACATCAGCTTTTGGGTTTTGGCAGACTTTAGTCATGGCTGTTAGCTTTAGGATGTCCAGCTCACTGCAGTTACAATGCAGACAGACCATTAAACCTGAAGGAAACACACTTCTCATGTCTCATTTCTCACATTACAATTGCTTCTGCTGCACTTGGAATATGGCCAAGCAGGGATCGCCTGCCTGCACTCCTTTGGCAATCTTTCAACCCCAGCTGTAATGACACTTACCTGTTTCAGTAAACTAGGCTAGGGACTTCCCGTTCTAGGAATAATGGACCGGCGTTGCTACACAGTTTTGGCAGCCTTTTTTCCTTCCCCCTCATGACAGTTGCCTTGATAATTTTTTCTCATTTTATCTCTGTCCACCTTTCTGGTTCACTTCTTGACTATTTTCCTTCTTTCTATGAGTAATTGGCTTTTTCAGGCCTAGCGTTACTGACCTCTGCCTGCGTCTGTTTCACCGCTGGCTGATGGGCAGATAACTACTTTTATGCTGCAACATTCCATCTCTTACAACAATTACAGCTCCTTACTGGTCACAAACTATTTGTGGTTTAGCATCCCAAAAAAGTGCAAGTCATCATCATTGTTATTTACATGTATACATTGTAACACAGAATACACGATATTTAAATATCACACTTATAGATATATAAACATACTTAAAGGAGTGTTCCGGACCCCAACATTGCTTGTTTGTCTGTCAGGGTAGAGTTTGAAATAGAAAAAAACCTTTATACTTACCTTGGACAACCCCTTACCCCGACTGAGGGTCTGTTCACCTTTGCTGAAATAGTGAAAGGTCTTCATTCACCTGACAATTGCAGCGCGCGACTGTAATTGGCTGCACCTGTCACATGAACTATGGATGTTCACTGCTTACTTTCAGGCTTACATATGGAAATATGTTCACACTGTAAACTATGGCTTACATTTTTTCCAATGCTAATTTGATGCACCGTGGACAAATGCACACGAGACATGACTTATCAACACATTTTCTGAATGTAGAATGGACTGAGCTGTGTCAAGTAATACAGTAAAAAAAGTGTTGGCGATTGCGTTTGGTATCGAGTCGATGCGATGTCGCCGCTATCGAAAGGTTTTTTGATAGTAGCATCGATTATGCGCGAAGACCCTTAAAGTCTAGGAGA